>OVBX01001573.1:0-21114 GCA_900406325.1 Erucastrum elatum | reverse complement strand
TTGGAGGCTGTTTCATCATTGTGGCTGCTCATTTGAACGCTACGGTTGACCGGCAGCAGTAAGTAGTACTCTTTATCTGATAAGCTCGGTCAATATAAATTTTGGCTATATGATTTGCTTGACATTCGTTCATGTGACAGATGAGATGGTTTTGGCCTGAGTAAAATCATAGGAACAGGCAAGCTGGAGAAAAGTCCTGGAGGGAATTAAGGCTCCAACTTTAGCAAGGTACTTCATCTTATTGCTAATAAGTTGAATCATGTGTTGGATTCTTAAACAAAATTAGTGAATGAAACAGGGTGTTGCAGCCAAAGGAAGCTTAAGCAAGGAAGCTGATCGTATATGTATGGAAGCATTAAGCGTGATCCACCAACATAATTGATATTCCAGGTAGATAACATTCTTTGTGTGTGCTACAAGTAACCTTTGTTGCTTACAAGCAGGGTTATGGGAACACAAGGCTAAGGTTAATGAGATCTTAAGTTCGGCTTGCATTGATTTTTTTCCTTGATGCTTTATGCTGTTGTATGGATAGGATGCTGGTGAATGTCCTGGATACGAACAAGACAGTTCAAGAAACACTTTGTAAAGATTATCTGAGAAGTCTATTTCATATGGTAGTCTTGTGCATTGAGTTCCCACGAAACACTTTGTAAAAGATTACTAAAAACAGTGAGCAAACAGTCACAAATAGTAAAGGATAAATCAAGCAAGATATTAGATTCTCCATTTTGCATTTGTTCTTCTTTTATCTTCATGCAGGTTGTAAGAGATTCAGTTGAGGGATTTGGAACAGGTGAAGATTGACAAGATTGTGACTCGGGCAAGGCTATATTTAATGAAAACAAGAGGAAAATATCTCAATGTAGAATTTAAACATCAATGACGCTATTATTGGTGATGTTTCAGATGATTAGGATAACTTTCTTCATCGCTTTATTTGGTTTTAAAATCTGGTCTTTGTTTTATAGTCTCAGTTTGGCTTCTGGTTTGTTAATTGTAATCAAACTCGATTTTTTTCATTACGTGTTGGAAAACAAATTATAAAAATAAGCAATAATCAAAGTTATTCTTGGTTTTTAAATTTATGATATTTGTTACATATAAATCAAGTTTTTTTTTTTGCGTAAGGAATAATCTAAGATATCACAATGTTGTCTAATATGTTACTATTAATCTATTACTACCTACAGAAAAAGACCATTCACATCAAAATCCCCGGGCTTGCCCGGGGCTACAACCCCTAGTAACATAAGGGAGAAGCCATTTAAATTCGAGTAAGGTTCCATAAAATCCGACTAGTCATTTAGTAACTATGTAAGAATGATCGTGGTTGTGGGAATCGCAATCACTAGTTATGTGTTCTTTGTTCTTGTTTTACTAAGCTTTTTAGTTAAAGCTTTTTCTATGGCCTTGTTTTTAAATCGTTTCTTGTTGCTATATTTTTCGAACTTGTGGATGAAAATTCATACTCTGCAATTTTGTATATGTTTAATTTGAAAAACTTTACTCAATTTTTTTGTAAAAATGAAGTCTACATTTTGAAGCTGTAAATAGAATTATATGATAGTCAGATTATGACCTGATTTTTTCGTGGGTTAATATATACTTACTACCTTGTTTGATCCCTAAAATTATTTTTATTCTGACAAAATTCTTTGGCGCACACGCACATCAATCACAGAAATTGGCATATCCATCATACTTTCCATCAACTTTTTCCTTCTAATACGAACACCATGGTAAATTTAATTAAATTTTAATGATTATTTACTAATACTGTTTCGATATAAACTGAACAGTCTGAACTATACCTATGAGCCTTTCATAGGATGGGATTATAGGAATTTGGTGGTAAAAGCGTGGCCCAACAGTCCTCTTGGTTCTTTTAAAAATCTTTTATTGAGTCACAAAAAGAACCATATTCAACCAAAAGTTGGATTTATCCAAACTTCCATATAATAAAAAAACTATCATAGTAAGAGACATCAGTGAATTTCATATTTTAAAAATTTTTGAACTCAAGATTCATCGAATATGCCCAGAATTAATGTGGTGGCCCTATATGTTTACGACCCTGATATTAAATACTACTAATAACTCAAACATGATAGCATAGAAATAACAAATACACCACCGAGTGTATAATATAATCCACTAACTAGTGCTTAGAAGCGGCTCCCCTACTTAATTACAGTAGTTAGCCTTTTCCTAAACAAGACAATTACAATATAACAAAGAGAAAGAAAGTAAAGAAACAAGAAACATTGCTTTAGAGGGAACATCGCAAGATCGAGAAGTGCAAAAAGTTTTTAACTTTCCCATTAAACGACGAACATATTTCTATTTTTTTTCTTATTAATTTTTCCCCCTCTTGTCTTCGTCATTCACCTGAAGAAAAAAACAGAGGAGAGAACGAGCAGAAGCAACTATACCTTTCTTTAATCGATTCTCTCTCTCTATAATACACATTGATGGGATCGGATCAAGAAGATTAACTCGTCAACGAAGAAGAAAGATTCTCAGTCAACGTCAGAAAAGCAGGTTTCTTTTTCACTTCACTCATCTCCTCTGTTTCTGTCTCTGAAATTTTCGCGGGAAAGACTCAAAAAACCTTTTTCTCCTCTCTGTTTTTTTTCTCGGCGGTTACTTAGAATCGTTGTGGTTGATGAAGTTTAAGCAACATCCCAATCATTTAGACGTAAACATGTTAACGTCACCGTAATCTTTGCTGGGTTTCCTTTATCCGAATATAAAAATCGTTTCTTTATCTCACTTTTTTCCGTTTTCTTTTCCTCTGTTTTGAAGCATCGAACACCTTCAATGGATTCGTCAATCAATCGCGCCGGTTCATCTTCCAAACCAAGAAACACTCAAGCCAAATCCAAATGCTCTATTACATCCGTGTCCATCGATTCAAGAGCCACCAAGAAGCAAGAACCGCCATCAACAACAACACAAACTTCCCCTGAAGTTTTACAACAATACTCTGTTTCATCTCAGCTCACACAGAAGCAGAAGAAGAAGAAACAACAGCCAGAGCCGAGGTTCTACCCGAGCCCAACCAACACATTCTACACAGCACCGCTCTACACAGAAGCCAAGCAGAGCTTCAGCGACTGCGCGAGCACACTCGGCGGCGGCGTCGGAGGAATCGATCTCGAGAAGATGGGTGTATTGACATACAGAGGAAGCACGGGGAGCGACGAGAGCAGCACGAGCGGGATGAGCAGCAACGCCGGTTACAACAAGCCTCACAGGGCTAACAACGACAAGCGATGGGTCGCGATTCAGGAGGTTCGTTCTCGGGTCGGGTCGTCTCTCGAGGCTAAAGATTTCAAGCTTGTGAAGCGGCTCGGAGGAGGCGACATCGGGACTGTTTACTTGGCGGAGTTGATCGGAACGGGAGAGACTTTCGCCGTGAAGGTGATGGAGAAAGCAGCTATTGCTGCGAGGAAGAAGCTTGTGAGGGCTCAGACGGAGAGGGAGATACTCCAGTCCTTAGACCACCCGTTCTTGCCGACGCTTTACTCGCACTTCGAAACGGAGAATCATTCCTGTCTGGTTATGGAGTTTTGTCCCGGTGGTGATCTGCATTCTCTCCGGCAGAAACAGCCCGGAAAGTACTTCCCGGAACATGCTGCTAGGTAACCAAAACTCAAACTCTCAACACTGCCGTTTGCGTTCTAAATGTTTAAGGTTTGCGATTTTGATGTTGGTTTGGTTCTTGTGGTTAATCGTTTGCTAAAAGTATATGTTTTGATGTTTGTTAGCTTTCTCGTGGTTAAACGTTTTGTGTTTGGTACATAAAGATATGGATTTTGATGTTAATTTGCGTTATATTAATTTGCGTTATAGTGGTTAAACGTTTGAGTTTTGCTATAAAA
Organism: Erucastrum elatum; assembly: GCA_900406325.1. Classification (NCBI taxonomy): domain Eukaryota; kingdom Viridiplantae; phylum Streptophyta; class Magnoliopsida; order Brassicales; family Brassicaceae; genus Erucastrum; species Erucastrum elatum. The sequence continues at coordinate 17,227 of OVBX01001573.1, read as the reverse complement.
GTATTGATTTTGATGTTGGTTTCGTTCTTGTGGTTAAACGTTTGCATTTTACTTTAAAAAGTATGGATTTTGATGTTGATTTGTGTTCACACAGTTTATAATGTTTGCTTTTTGCTCAAAAAGTTGCGATTTTGATGTCTTTTTTTGCAGGTTTTACGTCGCAGAAGTACTTCTAGCGATGGAGTATCTCCATATGCTTGGCATCATATATAGAGACCTGAAGCCAGAGAACGTTTTAGTGCGGGAAGACGGACACATAATGCTTTCAGACTTCGATCTCTCCCTGAGATGTTCAGTCTCCCCGACCCTAGTTCGATTCGCAGCAACCACCACTCTCGAATCCAAACCCTCAAGCTACTGCATCCAGCCGAGCTGCGTAGACAGTCAGAGCTGCATCGTCCAACCAGACTGCATCCAACCAGTGTGTTTCACTCCACGGTTCTTGTCCAAAAGCAAGAACAAGAAGAAACTAAACGAGACGGCACGGCAAGTCAGACCACTCCCGGAGCTGATGGCAGAACCGACAAGCGCACGTTCCATGTCCTTTGTTGGAACACACGAGTACTTAGCGCCAGAGATCATCAAAGGAGAAGGGCACGGAAGCGCGGTTGACTGGTGGACGTTTGGGATATTCTTGTACGAGCTTCTGTTTGGGAAGACGCCGTTTAGAGGAGACGTGAACAGAGCGACTCTGTTCAATGTGGTTGGACAGCCGTTGAAGTTTCCTGAGCATCCTAGTGTGAGCTTTGCGGCTAGGGACTTGATCAGAGGGTTGCTGGTGAAGGAGCCTCAGCATAGGTTGGCTTATAGGAGGGGAGCTACTGAGATTAAGCAGCATCCGTTTTTTCAGAGTATTAACTGGGCTTTGATCAGATGCACCAACCCGCCTCAAGTCCCACAGCCGGTGAAGATCGTGGACAATGCTCAGAGTCAAGGACATGCTCAGAGTCAAGGACATGCTCAGAGTCAAGGACATGGTTGTAGTCGTAGTCAGGGAGATGGTAAGCCGCCAACTGTTGATGTGAAGCCTTCTGGTAATTATTTGGAAATTGATTTCTTCTAATCTGTGTTAGTCAAGTGTATAATGATTTTTGGTTGTGGGGATTGTCTAGACTTTGGACTGATGTGTGTTTTATCTTACTGGATGATTTCATTACTATTGCTGTGTTTTCACATTGTGGTGAAGTTGTACATATTGGAAACGAAGTTTCTTTTAATCCAACTATGAAAATATTAGTTAGCTTGTCAATCAAGGTTTTCTCTTTAAGTACATAAAATAATCTAAAATTTTGAAGGAACCTTTTTTCTTTGGATTAATCTGTATACAATAAATCAACGTTTGGTTGTTAGAAATTTTGATTGGATGAGTAATTTTGTTGGCTTTGTGTGACTTACATGGAAAAGGAAAAAGAAAAAGGAGAAGAGGTTCTGTGTACTCGAAAACTCCACAACGTCTTTTGATTTGCCTAGATTAACCATTCGAGTCCACACATCGGTCCAACATTGATCCACACAATACATCAGTTTGGTAGGTACGTGGGTACTCTAGAAAGTAGAAACCAAAAAAGATTGGGAATCAACCATTTATTCTTCACATTCCTTTTGATTTGCCTACTAAATATAATCGCTTTAATCGAAAGATATTTGTGGCAAATATTTTTTTTTTTATGATAGAAAGATTTGTTTTTCAGAGTTGTGTAAAATTTTTTTTTGTGAAAAACAATTGTCCCGGTTATAGTCAGACAATTAGCATGCAAAATGGATTATATATTCTTAAGTAATACTACCTCCGTTTCTGAAAGTAGGATTTTCTAGAAAAAAATTTTGTTTCACAAAGATAGATTTTCTATATTATTAAGGTACTTTTGTATGCTTTTGAGAAACATTAATTGAGAATATTTGAGTTATTCAAATTCTATTGGTAGATAGATATTAAAAAGCGTATAAAAATAAAAAAGAAAAGATAAATTGTAAACATTAATTATATTCTTAATAAGCGTGAATACTCTAGAAAATCTTATTTTTGGGAACGGAGGTAGTAAAAATTAAAAATAATCAAAACAGTCTTGGTCTAACTAAAGTAACAGTCAGTCACTGACGCAGTTTGACGGACGAGTAAAGCTATAGGTAGGTCAGCAAACGAACGACGGTGAAACGTGGTAGGTACAATGCTCATATCACCAACCAGTCATTTTAATTTCAGGCTCAATTTGCGTGGGCACGAGAGAGCGACGGTTGTTCAGATTCCACAAAAATACAAACCAAACTTTTCCTTCATTTTTTTTTTCGAAAATTATAAGTAAATGATAACGAAATATCTAACACCTTCATTTCGATCGCTTCGCTTCTTCAACTCTCCTCCCCTCTGCTTCTTCGTCGAATCCCTAAAGTACTCGTCGATGGCGGAAGTAGAGAACAACACTAACGCTGCACCGGTCTCAGACGACGAGCTCTACGGATTCAAACGGCAGGAGATGTACACCGGCACACTCGCCGGCTCCGTTGGACCGTACGGTCGCCACGTGTTCCTCTGCTACAAGAGCCACGAGACCTGGCTTCCTCGCGTCGAAACCGAAGGTCTTCCTCAGCGTTTCGCTAAGTCGTTCAAGGATCGCAGAGCTGATTTCGCCGTTAAGGTATAGTAATCGTGTAGATTCGTTTTCTTTTCTGTCGTAGCTTGCTGATTGTTGAGAGCGTTTATGTTTGTTGCAGACGAACTTGACGGTGTGTGGTGGAGGTGAATCGGATGGAGATGTGTTGATTTTCCCTGAGATGATCAGATACAAGTGAGTTTACGATTCTCAGCTAGCTTCGAATTCGTGTTTGGTAGTTCGATTTCTGTGGATACGATTGATTGATTTAGAAACTGTAGATACTCAGATTTAAGGTCTTTCAGTTGTAGAGATGATGGTGTCAAGCTCGAGATTAGATCTGAGAAGCTAGTTTCCGATCATGACTTACGTTCTCTATCACTTATTCCATAATCTGATGGATCTTGTTGTTATCTTGTTTCTCATCCTTGTACACTTACTTTCCCTAAAGCGATTAAGATTAATCGGATGGAGATGTGTTGATTCGAATTCTTATTTGGTAGTTCGATTTCTCTGGACTGTACCATTGATCGATTTAGAAACTGTAGATACTCAGATGATGGTGTTAAACTCGAGATTAGATCTGAGAAGCTAGTTTCTGGTCATGGTGTTGATATTCACTTCTCGATTACTTATTCCATAATCTAATTTGTTTATGGATCTTGTACTTATCTTGGTTCTGAATCTCCTAATCCTTTGTACACCTACTTTCTCTTAGGGCGATAAAGGAGACTGATGTGGATGCTTTTGTGGAAGATGTGCTTGTTAATGGAAAACCGTGGACCTCTGGGGTTCAGGAAGAGTTATCTGGTTCTTTTGTCTTTGTGTGTGCTCATGGAAGCCGTGATAAGAGATGTGGTGTTTGTGGACCAGCTCTTATGGAGAAGTTTGAGCAGGAGATAGGTTCGCGTGGACTTTCTGGAAAGATCTTTGTTAAGCCGTGTTCTCATATCGGTGGGCACAAGTATGCTGGAAACTTGATTGTGTTCAGTCCTGATTCAGCTGGAAATGTTTCTGGTCACTGGTGAGAAAAACGTCTTTTATAAGTCAGAAAAGAAATTGAACTGTCACAGGGGATCTTATGCATTTTCGGATGGTCTTGCTATTGTATAGGTATGGCTATGTGACTCCTGATGACGTGCCTGCTATGCTTGATCAGCATATTGCGAAAGGAGAAATCATACAAAAACTTTCCAGGTATGTTTCTCTGCTTGTTGTAGATATGTCTTATTAAATCAGCTTTACACCTGACATCGATGCTTGTAAACTTTTCACTAAATGTATACCTTCGTTTTGGAACCTAAACCGTTTTTTATAGAACTATGTTTGCTAATGAGTGTTGCAAGTCCATATTATGTCTAACTAGTATGATACTGCAACGAATAGCTAGAATAAAAGTGAACAAGTTTCTCTCTAAACACTGCAAATGGTACACATGTAATCTGTACTCACTTTAGCTTGTCAAGGGACCTTTCAGGTTCATTCACCGCTGTATTTCAGTTTTCAATATCTATGTAATTTCTGCTTCAGGGGGAAGATGGGACTAATACCCGAGGGTGAGGAAGCTGTGAAAGAGGCGGATGAGCATAGAATCCAAAACGGAAACGGCGTACAAGTGGAGAAGAAGGGATTCACAGGAGGTTGCTGCCAAGGTGCAAACGGGGTTTCATGTTGCCAGGAGCAAGCTCCAGAACCAGCCAAGAAAGAAGGATCCGTGAAACAAAACTGGTTCAGATCGATTGAGAAAGAAGAGCTTCTGTTGGGAGCTGCCGCAGTTGGGGCTGTGGCAACCATAGCCGTGGCTTACAGCATTTACAGGAAGTCAGGTTAAGAAACCACACTCCTCTATTACATTACAAGAATTAGTTACAACAATATGAGACTTTATCTTTGGTAGCTATGTTATTATAGCAGTAAAAGAAAAGAAAAACATGGAGGTATATGATGATCCCTTGAAACCATGTAACCATCATTTGGTCTACTGGGATATATCGGTTTAATTGGCTACATGAATCTTTTTTTATAATTTGATTATGTATATGCAATGATGGCAAACCGGATAATCGAGCGGCTGACAGTCCAGTGTTGGTTTGGTTTCAGAAAACTTATAATTTACAATTGGTTTGTTCACTTTATTTATTTTTATTGGCTGGCTTGCTTGCTCCTTGTTACTTACCTATGAACCCCAATGTGGTGGTTTCTTGCTTATGCTGGTCTGGTGTCCGAAGTCCGAGCATTGCTCACCTAGACGGCTAGACACGAGAACTGCATAATTATAATTTTGTAACTCCATTTTTAAAAATGACAATTATTCTGTTTTATGAGCTACATAACCTAGTATCCTAAAAAAGGTATGAATTTAATTTGATAACTTTTTGTTAGTATATCATCAATTATTTTTCATGACGACAAAAAACAAATGTTATAAATAAATAAATCAGCTGATCGAGAGAAAGTACAGAAGGACACGGTCGTGGCGTAAGTAAATGGATCCCACCTATCTCCTTCTTTTGGGCTGTTACCTCACCGACGAGATTTTCTACTGACACTTTACAGTTTTGGTCAAAAACAAAGAAAAGGACCCCCAAGGAATGGCTCTATAGAACACATGTAAATCTAACAAAGTTAGCTCCAACAACCCACTTACCACTACAATCTTTGGTTCAGTAATCAACTTATTCTGAACAAACTTACACTGTAATCTATTTTTCGAAGTTGGTAATTTTGAAATCGGCTAAGCAAAAACTAAAATTAACATGATGTCGACATGGCAATGACTTAATACATACGCTAAGTTAAGAAAAAGATGTGTTGTGTATAGTGTCATTATGTCATTGTCATACATCTTTTCGTGACACATGTGACTAATTGTATAAGGTGTTCTTTTCAAAGCACCATTGGCAGCCAGTTCAGTCTTTTGTGCAACAATGCACAGTCCATATGTAAATACAACTGTTATTAAATACCTTTTCTATTTGGCATACGAAGAATGAGTTATGCATAACTATGGTCAAAGATACAATAATTATGTTTGATATCAACTGAGGAGACTTCTCCTTCCCTCACCAGCATAACCTGGTCGGGTAATCATATTCCCAATCTCTAATACTCTAACTAGTTTCTATTATTATTTAAGCGTTGAAAAGCTTTTGGGAGGATTCTCTCAATCATTCATCATTTCGAACGCTATTCTATCATATGCCCACATTGTCCTTTTAAGATAACGTCGTCCCTCTCAAAATTAAAACTCTTATTAAGATCCATATGAAAGTCAAAGTTGTCAACTAGCTTTTTAATATAAATTCCCGTGATGGGATTTACCGAAAGCTGACAATCGACCATAAAAAAAAATATACTTGTATTTGCTTTTTACTGGTAAAATTAGTCATGCATAACTTAACCAGTATCCAACAAAATTCAACGAATTGAATACACTCGATTGTGCTCCAAAAAAAAAAAAAAGAATGCACTCGATGCAAAATTGTTACATTACAATTTTACATATATAGTATGAATCAAATGTATGTTCTTTTAGTTCTTTTAGCTATCATGTATGCTCTTCTATACAAAAACTTCTTGAAAAAATAAACAAAAAAAAAAGAGGTTGAAAAGGACCGGTGGCTGGTGGTGCATCCGCGTCTCCAAGTGTTTTCTCGAATAGAGGTAAGGAGATTTCTCGTCACCTCCTCACTGACGCCTACGCGGAAAAAGCAAACCACTTCCAATTTCTTTTCTTAATTATATTCTGAAAAGCCATTAAAAAAATAAACTTTTTTATTTAAATTTCCACTTAAAAATCATTAACCAAACGAACACGAATCATCAAACTCTGACCAAATCTCCTCCATCTAGTTGTGTCTTTTTATTTCTCTTTTCTTCTCCTTCCTTCAGTTCAAAGTGTCAACTTCAGTTCCTCCATACTTCTTCTCCATCTCCATCTCTCTGTCGCTCTCCAATATTCCCATCTCTCCCGTGCAGATTTATTTATATTCCATTTATTACAGAAACCAAAACGATTTAATAGTTTTTTTGTTCTTGTTGGGGTTTGTTCTTTATTCTCCTGTGTCATCCTTTGAGAATCTTTATAAAAAAAGCATCTTTCTTCTTCTCTCCAATCCGATTGTACAGTTTCATATTCCAATTCCAAGTTTTTTTTACTCAACCCGTCATGTTTAATCAATCAAAAAGACTCCAACTTTGGTAACTATATCTTCTATCTATAGTTAGGGTTTAGAAACAGAAAGATATATAATCAGTGGTTCTTGGTGTGGAGAAAAAAAGAAATGGGATCTGCAAGTGGGTTTTACTCAAACGAAGGGTTTGAATTGGATCCTAAATGGCTTGTTGATCCTCGTCATCTCTTTGTTGGTCCCAAGATCGGTGAAGGTGCTCATGCCAAAGTCTATGAGGGAAAGTAAGTCTAGCTTTGACTTCTAAAACTTTTATGATCCACACACAGTAAAGTGAAAAACCTGAAAGTACAAAGATTGTCTCTTTCTTTTTTTTTAATCCCTAATCATTGCTTTGCTTACAACACATACCTTTTGTAAGAACTCTGTTTCAGCGTTGGATATAACTGTTCTGGCTTTTGCATATCTTGTCCTGAGTTTGTTGAGTAGAGTTTTAAGGATCATCTGATTACAGATGTTTAAAGGTCTATACAAGTGTTTTCATTTGATTGAATACTGTATCTTCTTTTGGTTATAGGTATAGAAACCAAACAGTGGCGATAAAGATAATCAAAAGAGGAGAGTCCCCTGAAGAGATTGCCAAAAGAGACAGCCGGTTTGCAAGAGAGATCGCTATGTTGTCTAAAGTCCAGCACAAGAACTTAGTCAAGGTCTCTAACCTTTTTTTCTTATCTCTTCAATCATCTCTTCATTTGTCTAAAAATGAGTATCATGTAAATCTATTTTATATTATATAGTTCATTGGAGCGTGCAAAGAACCAATGATGGTGATAGTCACCGAGCTTCTACTAGGCGGTACATTGCGTAAATATCTAGTCAACTTGCGGCCTAAACGTTTAGATATACGTTTGGCTGTAGCGTTTGCTCTTGACATTGCTCGTGCCATGGAATGTTTGCATTCCCACGGAATCATTCACCGCGATCTCAAACCAGGTAAATCAAACCGCATCTTTGTAAAAGCATATACATAATTTATATGGAAACAAAAACTTATATAATCTTAATTGCGTTTGATTTTGCAGAGAATCTGATCTTATCCGCGGATCATAAGACGGTTAAACTAGCTGATTTCGGTTTAGCTAGAGAAGAATCGTTAACAGAAATGATGACCGCAGAGACTGGTACTTACCGTTGGATGGCCCCTGAGGTAACTATCTTACTACTAAACCTTTTAAAAATGTGAAACAAACATGTGTTTGCGTTTTGTCTTAATAAGAAACCTATGAAACAGCTTTACAGTACGGTTACATTAAGACATGGAGAGAAGAAACACTATAACCACAAAGTAGATGCTTACAGCTTCGCCATCGTCTTGTGGGAACTCATCCTCAACAAGTTACCGTTCGAAGGCATGTCCAATCTACAAGCAGCCTATGCTGCTGCCTTCAAGGTAAATTAAATAATAAAACCACTTAGCTTCCAATACATTTTAAACCGATCATATAACCATCTGTTTCGGTTTGGTTCGGTTTGGTCTAATCAAATCCTAACTTGATTCCAAGAACCTGAAACTTAGCATTTTGGTGTCTTTGTTAATAGAACTTGAGGCCTAGTGCAGAGGATCTACCAGGGGAGCTAGGGTTGATAGTGACATCATGCTGGAAAGAAGATCCCAACGAGCGGCCAAACTTCACCGAGATAATACAGATGCTACTCCGTTACCTCTCAACCGTTTCTCCTCCGCAGATCGTTCCTCCTCCTGTGAGACGTGTTTTCTCGTCGGAGAACGTGGTTTTCTCGCCGGATTCTCCTGGTACTTGTTCGCTGATGGATGTCAGAGACAAGGATGGTTCAGGACAGAACGTTAACGCTGCTGAGTCGTCGGAGAAAGAAACGAAAGGGAGCTTCTTCTTCTGCTGCTCATAGATGATGATGATGATGATGATGATGATGGTGGATGGGGTACTATGAAAGACATCGGTGTTGTTAATTGTGTAAAGGAAAGTGTTGTTAGAATGATGATAAATAGCAAAGAACTTAGATCACATTAACGAGAAGAAAAAAAAACTTTATTGTTCGTGTCCCCCAATCCCAAGTAAAAAATATATTGAACTCTGTTTTCGCTTGTTAGTGTGTAACAAGTTTGAGAAAGTGTCAAAACCAAAAATTAACGCCGTTGCCGGGGATCGAACCCGGGTCACCCGCGTGACAGGCGGGAATACTTACCACTATACTACAACGAACTTGTTGTTAGGATTAGCAGCCCAAAGTTTATCTATTAAACAATAAGGTTTAGGATCGCGTTCCTCTTCTAAAACCCTCAAGGTCGGTCCTCCTTCTGATACTATGCTTTCACTGTGTAAGGCCAAAAATGTTGACGACGAGGAGTCTCTCGAGAACTTGTAAATGGTCTCTCTCGTCTCTCCTTCAATTCGATTCCTCCAGGTAATCTTTCAGACTCCCTGATCCTCTTTACAGATTCGTGTAGTGATTGCCACCAAAGTTTTAACCTTTTATCCCCAAATTATTGAGCTTTGCTATCATTTTCACATCATCTATAAACCCATTTCTGGATAAATCGTCTTGCTTATGGGTTTCTCGGATTTTGATTTTTGAAGGAATCTGGTTTTGTCATCGAGTCCGGTTACAAGCAATGCGATGGTTCACCCTGGTGGCTCTAATGAAGGCAATTCCTATTCATTGATGCATCAAGTCTTTAAAGGATGGTCTCGAGCTATGTCGACGTCTAGAGGAAGGAGCATGAGGAGTAAAGTTGAGAGTAGGATGAGGAAAGAGTCTGGTAAGACGTTGAGAGAGATCAGGAGAGCTAAGAAGCTCAAGAAGAAACTCATGACTGATGAAGAAAGACTCATCTACAACCTCAAAAGGGTATCTATACATCTATCATTCTCTATTTTGTATTTGGTGCTTTTTAATTGAGCTAGTAGTATTTATATTTGTTTAAAGTTTGAAACTTTATGTTTGATTTTTGCTTACTGATGTTTAAATAGCTATTTACAGACTTAAGTTGTTGATGTTTAAATAGCTATTTACAGACTTAAGTTGTTGATGTTTAAATAGCTATTTACAGACTTAAGTTGTTGATGTTTAAATAGCTATTTACAGACTTAAGTTGTTGATGTTTAAATAGCTATTTACAGACTTAAGTTGTTGATGTTTAAATAGCTATTTACAGACTTAAGTTGTTGATGTTTAAATAGCTATTTACAGACTTAAGTTGTTGATGTTTAAATAGCTATTTACAGACTTAAGTTGTTGATGTTTAAATAGCTATTTACAGACTTAAGTTGTTGATGTTTAAATAGCTATTTACAGACTTAAGTTGTTGATGTTTAAATAGCTATTTACAGACTTAAGTTGTTGATGTTTAAATTGCTATTGTGTGTGTTAGGCCAAAAAGAAAGTTGCGCTTCTGTTGCAAAAGCTCAAGAAGTATGATCTTCCTGAGCTGCCATCACCTGTTCATGATCCTGAGCTTTTCACACCGGAGCAGACTCAAGCCTTCAAGAAAATCGGTTTCAAGAATAAGAACTACGTTCCCGTTGGTGTTCGTGGGGTCTTCGGAGGAGTGGTTCAGAACATGCACATGCACTGGAAGTTTCATGAGACGGTGCAGGTTTGCTGCGATAACTTCCCAAAGGAAAAGATCAAAGAGATGGCTACGATGATAGCTAGGCTTAGCGGTGGGGTGGTCATTAATATACATAACGTGAAGACTATTATTATGTTCCGTGGTAGAAACTACAGGCAGCCTAAGAACCTCATCCCTGTCAACACCCTCACTAAACGGAAGGTAAGATTTAGAGTTTCAGTTTCTTGATGCTTGACTCCAGCGATCTTTAGGCTTTTATATATCATTTTAGTGTGGCTTGCTCTATCAGTTATTTTGTAGTGGTATGGTATGAACAAGTATCTCTATGTTTTGCAGGCTTTGTTTAAAGCGAGATTTGAGCAAGCACTTGAGTCTCAGAAGCTGAACATCAAGAAAACAGAACAGCAGCTAAGGAGGATGGGTGTTAACCCCGAAGATCCGGTTGCAATGGCTAGCATCCAGAGAGTGGCGTCAACGTTCTTCAATGCTATAGATAAAAAAGAAGGAAGTCCGTATGTCTTCCATGGAGATAATAAACAATCAGAACGAGGGACTGGCGTGGTGAATGCAGAAGAAACAGAACCGGGTGACGAAGAAGATAGTGACCAGGAGGAGCTAGACAGATTCATTGCTGAGATAGAAGACGCGGCAGACAAGGAGTGGGAGGAAGAGGAAGCTGCGGAGCAAGAGGAATCCGGTAGAATCAGGTATTGGAACCGAGAGGAGTTTGCAGGAAGAAGCAGAGGGCCTGAGATGCGTAGCTATGGAGACTCAAGTCATGGCTTTAGAAGAAATGAAAGGGATATACGTAGCCAGAGCCAGAGGAGATCCAACGATAGTGATGATGTAGATGATGATGATGATAATGACACTGATTCTGAGGATGATGAAGAGATCCCAAAGAGATTTGATAGGCCAAGATCAAATACAAGAAGGCAGGGACAGGATTTTGTGAGAAGAAGTCATGATCCTCGACCTCGTGTGAGGAGTGATGAAGATGTGCTGAGTGATCTCGATAACACAATGTGGGATTCGGGAGATGAAGAAGAAGATGCACCACCTGCTAATTGTGTTTCCAGCAGCGATGAGGACGAAAATGAAATGAAGAACAGCAGTAGTTCAAGAGGTGGTATCAACAGTTCGAAGACGAAGAGTGGAAAACAAAGGGATGAGGATTGGGATAGTGATTAGAATCATGAGAACACAAGTCATTGGTTTCTGATTATTAAATAAGAACCGAAAGATGTTAAACTCTGGTCTTAATAGTGATAGCTGATAGGTTCTATTGTTAGCTTTGGTTTGTGATGATTGAGTGGAAGGTAGACAAAGCTATTGGTCACTACACTTGAAATTCAATTTCCTGTTTTGCAGTATCAAATTATGATGATCTGTACTTTTTATGTTTTGTTTATTTCTCTTGATGCGTTATGAAGCTGTAAAAGTCGACTTTTGAGTTTGGCTTTATCACAACATACGTATTCCACAAGGTAACCTCCTCTTCGAAGTCAAAAGGGGAATCTGTTCAAAGCAGTTTCATAAAACAACAGAGACACATGGTGGTAGATGATTACAAGATTCCTTTTGGAAGATAACATATTTTTAGTTTTTTAACTTGAAAGCAAAGGCTTCCTTTCTGTTTCTTTGATTCATTTCTAAGCTGGCATTCAAGTAACGAAACAGCATCTTCTCTGTATTGCTTTACCCTTAAAGAAAAGATATGGTTAGAACAATCCAGAATCTGGCAACATAATACACACAGCTTAAACTTGAAAAGAACAAAACTTTTTGCAGACAAGACATGGAAGCAAGAAGCTTATGTTTAAGTCACAGCCAGGAATCAGATCAGAGCAAACAAGACTCGATAGATAGATTGATGGAAAATGAATGAGAATGAATAATTACTGATATAACCAGAGAACAAAGAACCGCAGAGAATAATAATTATATAAACAAATGGATCCTGAAAACATCTATACTACTAAATCAGCCTTAAGCAGCAACATGTATTTTCCCAACTGTTGAAAAAACCTGGGAAGTGTTGTGCAGCTCTAACTCAAAGTAAGCTCTCTCTCTTTTCCTTTTCTCACAAACCCTCATGTATCAAAAGAAACTGATGAAAAAAATTCTTCAGAACCTCACCAACTGAACCTCCGCTTGGGTTTATATACGCTTCCTCACAATGTATCAGATTTCTTTGGGTCAAAAGATTGTGCTTTTTTTTCGTTATCAAACAAATGGACCTGAAGCTTTTGACTATGACTAAGACAAGAACACAGAGTTCATCATAGAGATCCTGTCTGTCTTTCCCTTACGCAATTACCAGGTAACAAGTATTTATACTTCTCGGCGTTATCAAGCAGGTAAGAAGGCAGATGAACAGCCGAATAAGAGCGAGGCACAGGTCCCATCTTCCCAATCATCTCCCTGAAAGTATACTCCTCAGGCAACATATCAAACAGATCCGTCCCTTTGCATATAACATCCTGAATCCTAACCGGATTCAAGTAACGAGAGAACCTAACCCGATCCGAGTGACTGTACGCCTTCATCTTGAACACAAAATCGCTTATATAACGGAAACAGAAGCTGCAGTGCCACCCGGAATCAGACAACAACACATCCCCCTGTCGAAAATGCGCGTACCGAGTCTTCCCGGGACTGTACCGGTGGACAGAAGCTCTCCAGCTCTTCCTATCCACATAGTACTCAAAAGAATACAAGTAGTTCTTGAGCTGGAGGTGGAGCACAGGAGGTATGTCGTCACACCATCTCAATAGGTTGATGGTGTGAGCACTAGGGATCTCATCAACATCAGACATGATCAAAAGATCGTCCTCTTCGATACCCGCGATTCTGAGAAGCTTATCCAAGGCAACTCGCTGAAAGGCCTCTTCAACGAAAGGGTTCTCACCCTTTCTAAACCTTCCTCCTATGTTCCCGTACGTCAGCCTCGGCTCAGCGAAGGAGAACTGTTCTTTGTTGGTTTTGAAGACGAACGGTTTAGGCAAACCGGTGAAGGTTGAGTTGGATTCTAAGAGGACGAACTGAGTGACGTAAGGGGAGAGCTCTTTCCATCGGACGGTTAAAAGGTCTATCTCGTTGCTGAATAAGACTGCGTCGTAGACGCGTCGTGGAGTTTCTCTGACTCGCCAGCCGTGGAGGGAGCAGAGGGAGGACATGGTGGCGTTCTCGGTGTGGTAGTGGGGGATGACGTGGAAGGGTTTTGGTGGGGATTCCCATAAGGGTCTGAAGAAGTATGTGAGCTTCTGGCCGTGGAGGTAGATTGCGAAGATGGCGAAGGGCATGAGGATGAAGAGGCAGAGGAGGGTTCTTACGTCGAAGCCTCGGAGGACGCATTTGAGACGTGAGATTGTTGCTCCTGCTTTTGATCCCTGCTGCATTATAAAACATAAAGGAAACGATTCATACGGTGAAACAAAAACAGAACACCATTTCTAGAACAATGAACCTCAAGAAAGAAAAATCAAATCTTTTTGAAGATCATATAAAGAAAAAAAAAATCAATTTTCTTTTCAGCAACAGAAACAGTCTGGGCATTAAAATAATAATTTATTTCATACATAACAAAAATAGAGAGCTTTCATAATCAAGTTTCAAGCTTTCCGAGAATAACTAGAATAATTAAAACTGTGAAATTAAATTCCAGAATCAAAAGGGCTTTCTCGCGATTTAAATTCTCTTCCGACAGGATTACAAAACCGGAACAATGATGGTCGTGCGCGGCGGATTTATCGGAAACGAATTTTACAGAACTCGATTTCAAAAAGACAAATTTGAGTGTTTGAGACTAATAAAAAGAAACAAACCTGTCCACAAACATCGTCGCAGATATCATCGGTCTTCTTCGAATTGTAATAACCATCGGACATGATTTTGACTTCGGAGGAGAACAACAGAGAGGGAGAGGATTCGACTAATGTTTTTCACGCCAACGAAATCGATTAATCCTCCCAATTAAATACACACGGAGAAACAAAAGAAAAAAAGGAGAGGAAAATAAATCGACGAAAGAGGAAAACCTACTTTTATTTTTTTCCAATCTCTCTAAAGAAGGAAGAAAATAGAAAAGAAAATAGAGAGAGCCTTTTAAGGAATTGGAATCTCTGTAATCCAAAGAGACAAGAGGCGCAAATTAATGTCACTTTGATTTCCCTTTTAAATTTCTCTCCACATGAAAATAAATATTTTATTAAATAAATTTCGGAAGAAAAAAAGGTTTCGAAGGAGGAAAGAGTCCGTTTCAGCGTTTACAGAATTTTAAAGTAACGCGTTAAAAAAAACCGCTGGATTAAGAAAGAATCCTACGGTTTAAAGTTAGTTTTGACGCGTGGGTGTTCCAAAACGTGACTCGACGTTTTCTTCTCTGCTGCTGCTGCTGATGTATGTGAATATAACGGCAACTGCCACCGCATCTATTAGTGACGGATAGGCAGTTTCTCTTTTGCAGTTTTTTACTGTTTTTAAAACCACATAACACACGACATAAATCTTTGTGTTCTTTTCAGACAAGTCACAGCTTTGGTCTTTTAAATGGATTCACTTGTAATGTCAAAATGCAAAAAAAAAGTCTTGAGTTTGGGATATATGGTAGTGTTTAAAAAATGATTTCGCTACCTGTTTTACCAAATTACATTTATTTTATTAATCATACATTCCAAAAAAAAGTTTAAAACAAAACGTGTGCTTAAATTAGACTAGTGAAAAATGAGTGGCTTGTCGAAAAATGACATAATATCGTGTAAGTAATACTAAAAAAATATTTGTTAAAAAAAACTAAAAAAGTATAAAATGATAGTTGCATAATCAATAAATAAAATTTCAAACAAAAAAATTCCAAACCTCTAAAAGAGTTTAACACACCGATCACCCTATAGAGTGGACCAACATGTTAAGCGAGCGGACACCAAACGTCGTCTAACCATGATCAGTCAGATCCTTACAAGTTGCCCTAGGTGTGATCATGGCAAGGCTTTGATCCATGAAAACATTTACAACAAAGTGTGTATTTTGTTGTCTGAACTCATGTGTAAACAGATTTATTTAATCAGAGTTGTACTTATCAAAATAGATAACTTATCTTGCGTAAAATTAACAATTGGTTAATTTATGTGTATTTCGATAGGCGGGTCATTTATACTAAACGGATCTTGTCATTATGTAGACGAGGATGCGAATATGAAAAGCCACCAAACTGAACTTCACACATATTTGTGTGGTATCAGTTCCTAATTAAAGTTGAATATGTAACAAACGACATGTGCCATCTTTTCGTCGCTTATGACCTAATGAAATAAAGCATAGAATCCATCTAATAATCCAATTACATGTATACACATGCACATGTGTATGTGGGTGATGTAACTCTCTGTTTTATTATTTAGAAATTGAATATTTTTGGTTTTGATTAATAAATAATAGTCTTGAAGACGTGCGATGAACATGCCTCATCGCCATAGATGTATACCACTAATATTAATAGGATTTATTTGGAGATTTCACTTTCAAAGCATATTCTTTTATTCCCGTTTCAACACTAGTTGTGATTGTTTTTGTTACCACTGTTTCCTTGACAACGGTTAGCGTCAAAAAAAGAATCAAAGCTTTTGAGCTTTCCTATTTTGTGTGGAAGCTGAATTGGCCTTGCACTCGTGTTTTAACAAGCTAAAAAAAGATTCATCAAAAGTTACACTCAAGACTCTAACGTTTGATTTCAAAATAGGTTATATATTGGAAACTATCAATTTGTGAAGATATTTATTTGTCAGATAACTTGTAGAAAATGTATTCAACACTTACATCAAAGTTTCATTTAAAATTTAGTGTTACGAACTTGACATTTCATAAAATATTTTTAGATTTATTATTACTAGAATTATTTAACGTTGAGAATTTTAAAATTGTTTAGTGATTTCAAAGTGTTTAGATAACATTTCTTTGTTAAAAACACAAATTTCGTTATTTAAATTGAGATTCTAAAGTAGTTTAACCAAAAACATGCATATTAATTCTCTAGTTCGTATGATATCATCTTAATACTTATCAAAATAATATTATTTTAATCTCTAGATTGAATACTACACACCCATAAAGTTTATGTTAACTACTTCATATTACATTTGATAAAAAAAACTATTTCATATTACATATGTATTCAACTGTTTTTTTTAAGTCCACACTAAATAGTAAATACAAACACATAAAAAGCACAAATCAGTCCTATGTAGAAACCAAATTTTTGAGTTGACAGTCTATCAAAAAAGAAGAGCTGAAATACATTTATAAGAATAACTACAGTCTACAGTCGTCAATCTCTACAAATAAAAATACATTGCACATAAAGTTCAAGTACGTCTACTGTCGGGGGATTTAAATATGAGTGATGCAAAGATTATAATACAAAAACCCGATGAATCATATAGATATACAAATTTTAAATTACGTCAAACATTTTCGAGGTCCGACCACATATACACCCGTCCTATCGACTGATAACGAATAAAATTGTCGCATACATATACCAGTACGTAATCATAGAGATAGGCCCGGCTCAAACTCATGAGTCAGGACAGACCCTGCATAGAGATATATAGAGTTTACGTGCCAAAGGTGACCACGAGTTTCAATTTAGGTTTCTTTTTTCTCTTTCAAGTCTCTATTAATAACGACGTGTTAATCTATCGATCATTATCATATATACTACTTTAGTTTTTTTTTTGTATTCAAGTAAGAGAGTGCATAGTTTTACTCAATCGATCTATTATTGATTGGTTCAATTCTTTTTTGCTAAATTGTAAATATCATTTCAGAAATAAAAGTTGAGGTTTTACAAGATGTGATTAATAACCAGAAAACCTATAAACTTGTTTCCACGG
>OVBX01001572.1:0-25093 GCA_900406325.1 Erucastrum elatum | reverse complement strand
CCTGGATTTGGGGCCGCGCAAGCGGTGGGGCTAGTCACTATAAAAAGTTTACCCTAAACAGATTTAATTCCCTTTTGTTAATTGATGTTGATCAGAGTCTCCTTTTCTCGCTAGCCTTTAAAACCAATCCGACTGGTTGGGATTTCTGCCTCGTCGTCGTCGTCGAGGTAATGTACGTTATCTCTGTCTATGTTAGGGTTTCTTGTAAATCCTTCGTCTATTGCGATTTTTTTTAGGGTTTCCAATATTCCTAATTGCTCAAAGCGTAATGTTGAATATGTTAAGATTATGTGTGTTAATTGGGGTTTCCAGTTTCGTTAGGGATCATTAGTGGTTCTGTTTGAAGCATTTACTATCTGTTTCCTTTGCAGTTTGTTGATAGAGATGATTGGAAGGAAACAACAAGATTAGCAGTTGTGGTCGCCTTTGCACTACATGGTTTGTGTTTTCTTTATTTATAACTGAAACTCTCTTTATCTTTATTTTTATAGAAATTTGTGATGAGATAAAACCAACCTTTGTATGTATGCAGATCACATTCTCAGTCGCTGTTTTGATTTCGTTGGTGGTGTTTGGTGGTCAAGGTCTCTGATCAGATCCATACTTTCACATCATCCAAAGCTTTTTGTGATTTAGATTTTAGGATTCCCCAAATGGCTTTGTGTTTTTCTTCTTCTGATTGCAGGTTTTGTTGTGAACCTTGCAATCTATTACATTGAACAAGACATATTCTTGATGAAGGCATTTCTTTGTAATCACATAGGAAAATATTTGTTTTTATGCTCTTATGAGGTACTAACCAATTTTATATTACATGTTTTTTCAAAGTGATACGATGAACACTTACCTTTCCATGAGAAGAAAAAGCTAACGAGATTGTTTTGAGACAATTGAGAAGAACACAAGGTACACAACTCAAACTGTATAACACGTTAACCCCCAAAACAGGGGAAGAGGAGGCTTCCTCAGTTTCGTTTTGAGTTTGAAATTCTCTCCTTGTTAAACTCTAGATGCAGAGGCTTTGATCAAATCCCAGCTACAGACGATGCTAGACACCAAACTAACGCTGGAAGTGGGAGATTCAAGCGATGAAGCAGTTGGTGGACGGTCATTGATCAGAAAATGAAGGAGATGAATGATTAGGTGGAGGACAATCAGTCTGGGTTTAGAAAAGGTATAGCAGATGAGTGTGAAAAATGAAACGTATCTCAAAAGCAATGAGGCCAAGCTACATATTTCTAATGCTTTAGTGTCACACTTCATTTTACCACTGCAGAGGATTTTATAACAGACTGTTTATGAAGAGTTTTCACCATTTTGTTTCCTAATTTATTTTTAACTGTTGGCAGTGACTTTGGTTAGGCTTTCTATTTCCGGCTGTTCTCTAAAGCTTGACTCCGCGTGAAACATCTTTAAGGTATACATCCTTTGTCTGTGCTAGAGTTTCCCGTCTGGTTTTTTCTTTTGATTTCAACATCGCAAGTCCTTCTTTTAACAAGAATTTTGTTTTGTATGGTTTTATCAAAACCCAAGAAAGATCATAGGCGGACACTAATCTAATAGTGTTCTGTCAGAATATATGTTGGGAACATTGTCCCTTTGCTACCTCTAGAGGAAACCTATGCCATCACCCTAACAAGATCGTATGGGTTGGTAGTGCATGTCTAAATAAGGATGTTAGGGGATGGCAAATAAAAACCACACGGTTTAATAGTCTTAACACAAGACTTAACTACCCACGACTTTCTATAGTCTGTTTTCGATTATAAAGATGGATGGATTATAACGACAAACAAAGTCTTAAGGCAAAAGACTTTAAATCGAAAACAGATTCAACAATTTAAGACATGTCGGTTAAGAATGGACAATGTCCTTAGACAAAGGTTAACGAGAACCATTTGGATGGGAAAAATTACTACAATCCTCGGCTTAAAAAAATAATAAGGCAGGTCAGTTTAAGACGATGGGTCATGTCTTAAGACCATAAGGCTTAATAGTCTTAACACAAAAGACTTTAATCTGTTTCCGATTATAAAAATGGATGGATTATAACGACCAGCAAAGTTTTCAGACAAAAGACTAAATCGAAAACAGATTCCTCACTATATACGCACGGCGTACAACTCTTTAGAGAGAGACAGAGACAAAAACTATTTAAGACATGTCGGTTATGAATGGATAATGTCCTTAGAAAAAGGCATTAGCAAAAGACTTCTAAGACAGGTCTGTTTAAAAGGATGGTACATGTCCTAAGACCATACTAGTCTAAACACTAGACTTTACTACCCACGGCTTTCAGTAATCTGTTTTCGATTACAAAGAGGATGAATTATAACGACCAATAAAGTCTTAAGACAAAAGACTATAAATCGAATCAGATTCCTCACTATATACCCACGGCTTACAACTCTCTAGAGAAAGACAGAGACAAAAACTATTTAAGACATGTCGGTTATGAATGGACAATGTCCTTAGACAAAGGCATTAGCAAAAGACTTCTAAGACAGGTCATTTAAAAAGGATGGTACATGTCCTAATACCATACTAGTCTAAACACTAGACTTTACTACCCACGGCTTTCAGTAACCTGTTTTTGATTACAAAGATGGATGGATTATAACGACCAACAAAGTCTTAAGACAAAATACTAAATCGAAAACAGATTCCTTACGCTATACCCACGGCTTACAACTCTTTAGAGAAAGAGAGAGACAAAAACTATTTAAGACATGTCGGTTATGAATGGACAATGTTCTTAGACAACGGCCTTAGCAAAAGACTTCTAAGACAGGTCATTTAGACCATACTAGTCTAAACACTAGACTTTACTACCCACGGCTTTCAGTAATCTGTTTTCGATTACAAAGATGGATGGATTATAACGACCAATAAAGTCTTTAAGACAAAATACTATAAATCGAATCAGATTCCTTACTATATACCCACGGCTTACAACTCTTTAGAGAAAGACAGAAACAAAAACTATTTAAGACATGTCGGTTATGAATGGACAATGTCCTTAGACAAAGGCATTAGCAAAAGACTTTTAAGACAGGTCAGTTTAAAAGAATGGGACATGTCCAAAGACCATACTAGTCTAAACACAAGACTTCTACCCACGGCTTTTTATAATCTGTTTTCAATTACAAAGATGGATGGATTATAACGACCAACAAAGTCTTAAGACAAAAGACTATAAATCGAAAACAGATTCCTTACTGTTCTTTTACCCACGGCTTACAAGTCTTTGGAGAAATACAAAGACAAAAATTATTTTAGACATGTCGGTTGTGAGTGGGAATGGGAAATGTCCTTAGATAAAGGTTGTGAATGGTGAACGAGAACCATTTGGATGGGAAAAATTAAAACAACCATTGGCTTACATAAGTCATTAGCAATAGATTTAAGGATAGGATGGGAGATGTCCTATTCTTAACACAATACTTTACTACTCTTAAGACAGGTCTGTTTAAAAGACATAAGAATGGACATGTCCTGCTCCGTCCTGCTCTTAACACAATACTTAACTACTGTTAAGACATGACCCTTCAAAAGCACACCACCGGCTTAGAGAATGTCGTTAAGAAGACTATGGGCTAGATTTCAACTTGTTGGATGGAATAAACGACCACCAGTGATGAAAAAAGTAGGCTATGAATCAAAGAAAGAATCCTTACTCTACCTCAAGTCGTAGAAGGCTAAGACCCTTCTTTGATCTGTTGGATGGAAATAGACAAATGGCTGAAAAAGACTTGTCTGATCGAACCTAATATGATTTTTAAGACAAAGACTGAAAGGGAAGCTTAACATAAGACTTCACTACCCACAGCTTTCTGCAATCTGTTTTTGGTTATAAAGATGGATGAATTATAACGAACAACAAAGTCTCCAGACAAAAGACTAAATCGAAAACAGGTTCCTTACTCTTCTTTACCCACGGCTTATAGCCTTTATAGAAAGACAAATAATCGAGGCAAAAACTGAAAGCATGTTTCAATTCGTTGGATAGAATTAACGACTCTACTACCCACGACTTTCTATAATATGTTTTTGATTATAAAGGTGGATGGATTATAACGACCAAAAAAGTCTTAAGACAAAAGACTATAAATCAAAAACAGAGCTTTCTTACTCTTCTTTTACCCACGGCTTACAAGTTCTTTAGAGAAAGACTTGCTGGATGGAACTAACGACCAGAGATGGACACAAGTATTTAAGATAAAGACTGAAAGTAAAGAAGATTATTCTTTATTTTACGACTTAGACAAGTTCTTCTATGGATTGGTTTCGGCTTGTTGGATGGAATAAACGACCAACAAGGATGAAAGAAGTAAACCAACCGCTAAGAAGACTTGTCTGATGGGACCTATGATCTCTAATTACAAAGACTTAAAAGGAAAAAACTCTCTGTTTTTGCCACTGGAAGACAAAAGACTATGCGTTTGTGTTCGGCTTGTTGGATGGAACTAACGACCAAAGGCTGAAAAAAGTCCTAAGACAAATCAGTGAGAATCTTTTCTCTACTGGAAGGTTTATAAGTGATTTGTTGGATGGAACAACGACTAACAACTTCACAATATTATGGACTTAAAAGGAAACAAACTTTGTTTTTGCCATTGAAAGACAAAAGACTATGGGTTTGTGTTCGGCTTGTTGGATGGAACTAACGACCAAAGGCTGAAAGAAGTCCTAAGACAAATCAGTGAGAATCTTTTCTCTACTGGAAGGTTTATAAGTGATTTGTTGGATGGAACAACGACCAACAACTTCAAAATACTACGAATCAGAGTGTGATTCTTTAATGTACCACACCCCAGCTTGAACACAAAGACGTTGGTGTGAGGAGAAAAAAAACTATTAATCAGTAGGACGTTCATACAGACTATGAACACAAACTGATTCCTAATCTGGGAAAGAAGAGTAACAAAGTAAGTATGAGACATATCCATGAAAAAAAAGAGCAACCAATTCTGATTTTTTTTGCAGGTTTGTGCTTCAGGAGGTGTTTAAATTGTGATTCTGAAGAGATTTCAAGTGTTTCAGACTTTTGTGAAAGGTATGTGCTTTTCCAACCTCTTTGTAATTAGTCGAGTCTAATGTAGATATGCATTTTATGGTTGTATTTCCTTGAATCTCGAAACTATTTGTTTGTTTTATCCATTAAACCCTTTTGTGATCACTCTAATCATATGAAATGACATTTAGCAATCTTATTTACAACTAATTTTGGTTGTTGTATGAACGCCGTACTTCATTACTTTGGTGTTGTGTGAGCATCCTACACATTCTACATTAAAAAAAAAATTTGCTGTATGAGCATCATGCACATTATGCTTCAGTTTTGGTTGTTGTATGAACACTATGCATTTTACACATTCCTGCATTATGCACCATTTCCTTTGAAATCTTTTAGTTAAATTTTATCATTACGACATTTTGTAATCTTATTACTAATTTTGGTTGTTGTATGAGTGCCCTTCTACTTTCTGCATTATTTTGGTTGTCGTATGAGCATCATGCACATTCTGCATTAGTTTTGCTTGTTGTATGAACATTATGCGTTTGATACATTGATGCATTATGCATTATGTCCTTCCAATCTTTTTTTCTGACTAGAAGACTTTTTTATTAATAATTATCAGTACATATGTTATTGTATAAAAAAATGGACATGAATGAAAAAACTCCAATCTGTCAAAGAATTTATTGATTTCTTTGCTAGTAAATCTGCTGCGGCATTATGTCCTTCCAATCTTTTAGTTAGATTTTGTCATTATGCATCATGATTCATTTACTATTTACTCCATATATAACATTTCAAGAATATAGTGTTTGTTGTTTGTTTGTTTCGTATGAACAATTAAACCAGAAGTTAATTGTTACATGTTATAGGTAATGACTTGATTTTACTGGTTATTGCATCTTTTAAACCACATACTTAATTGTATTAATTGTACTAGGGTTGGCTTGCCCTACGAGCGGAAAATTATAATAGAAACTATTTATATATATTTTTTTTTGAAAACAATTGTAATTTTTAAACAACAAACCGCAAACATATAATTTAAAAATGATATTATAAAAACTAAATAATTAGTAGAATTTTTGGATCTTATTGTTATTTTTAATAATCATTGCTGGTTTTGATTAAAGTGACAATAAACTTCATCATTCTCTATTTTCCAGAGTAAAGAATTTAATTAATTAGAGTAAATATTTAATAATAATTGTTACTAATTAAAAATATTCATATTGTAGTTTAAATATTGTACTGTTACTGTATTTGAAGACTAAATAAACCATGCTATCTTAATAGTTGGTTATGATATTTTAAAATAAATAATATTTGTTACTTTTAGAAGATAATTTTTTGTTTCCTTATAATGTATACTTTCATAATAAATTAATAGTTGGATGTGCATTTACATTATTTCTTGTGATTTTTCAAAAGTTTGATAACCTAAAAAATCTTGAAATTCTCTTCTTTTTAATTTTTATTCTTGGATCTTCTACCCAGTTTAAAGTAGTAATTATCCCAATCAATGTCAACCATCAGAGTATCAAAATAGTATCAAAATTAGAATAGTATCAGAACCCAACAAAATCAAGTTCAAATTGAATTCATAGATCAAATTGGATTAGAGTTTTTCTCTCTTCACTCTGTTTTTTTTCTTATATATATATATATATATATATATATATATATATTTTACAAAAAACAACTTAACCCGAAATCTCAAATTTTTCAATAACTTATTTTTTTTCTGATCATCACTCATCACCAAACTAAAGAACTTTTGTCTGAGACTTCTATTGTTGTAAGTCTTTTTTTTTGTTACTTGGGAAAATTTCCACCTAGGAACTCCTGAAGGTGGAGTCGAACCCCGATGCGTTAGATGTTATTTAGCCACTAGACTAAGGCTGACCCGGCGTTTTGTTGTAAGTCTATTACATGTTTTTTAAGGGACTCTTGTGTAGGTAGATTTTTGGGAGGAAGTATTATGTAATTGTTGTTCTTGGAATTAAATATTACTGACCGTCGTCGTATATATGCTTGATTATTGTGTGTTGCATTCATATTGTTTACATACGTGAGTATGTGTTAAGCATGTTATTTCTTTTTTCTTTATTCTTAACTTTTTTTTTGCTAAAATTTGATTCTTAACTTAGTAATTAACATATTAAAATGACTTAATAATCAGCTAAACCATCTCTCAATCTACCAAAATTATTATCATGTAAAATCTATATTTGTTCAATATGAACTTATGTACATGTTTAGATTTAAGTAGAATCCAAACATGCGAAATCTGATATATTGTCAAGTATATTTTTAAAGTCTTTTGACTTTACGGGATTGTGGTCATTATTATTATTATTTTTTTTTGATCAAAGGATTGTGGTCATTACTTGGACCAGTTTTTCATAAGACTCTTTTGCAATTGGTGTAATTTCAATTTGCGTTGTAGAGACTATGGTATTGTTTTCCGGAAAATGGTGGTGTAGGTCTTATTGTATTAGTTCAAACTTTGTTTTCCATCAAAGATAAATATATTGAAAACGGGTAGAAATCCAACAAATTATAAAGTCCACACGATCCAGGCCCAAATTACAACCCAACCGGGCTTACAGCCCAACAACCCAAGCCAACGAAACCCTAGCGATAAGCTGCTAATGAGGAAAGCTGCCGCGCAGATCTTGAAAAGCAGAAACAACGGACACGTGTGCTCATCCTCGTCCACGAGGGACACGCGTCGCGCAGACCTTCACTTCCTCACCGACATTCGGTAACACCAGAGCATCCAATTCCGTTCATCGGACTGTACCGGAACTTCGGAAATCCGAATCTCCACACCTCTTCAGACGCGATAATCTTCGATCTCGAGGGTGACCGTTATCTCGAGATCGTTACCGGAGGGAGTCAAACGCCGTTGCGTTAATTCATCCACCATCGTCCGCCACAAATCACCTAGGAGAGAGCTATGCATGCACCACACTCCTACCGCCTGAGAGCATCTCCGTCCTCCGACGAGACCTCAAACCAACCAAATCCAAGACTAGAATGCAGGAACGAAAACAAACTAAAGAAAAAAAAAGAAAATAAATCCTAAAAGACTAGGGGCAACACGCCGGCGGCGCAAGGCTGTGAAAACCATCGCTCCCCGGAAACAAAAAACCGACACCGGCGAAACTGAACAAACTTCCCCGACTCGGCGACAAGGGCCGGCGTCGACGGAGCTATGATAGTCTCCGTCTCCCGGAAGAGACCCGAACTACAAACAAACTTCACCACGCCATCTCTCCCGTTACCGCGTTCTCACTCCATGGACCAAGACCCCACAGACGAAACCTTGTCAGAGTTTAAACAAGGCGGAAACCGGAAGGGATGAAGAAGAAACAAGAGACTGGTGCTTTTAACCGAAAGAAAAAGGGTTTCGGCAGCGGCACGGACGCTCACATGCCGGCCGACCGCCGGACCAAAAAAACTCGATCTCTATTAGTTTAAACTTTAAAACTATCAACTATTAATACAAAATATCTAATAATCTGAAAAGCTGCAATGAGCTAAGTAGACATTTTTCTACACTTAATTTCAGAGAAACATAAGCAATAAACCAAAAGTTCTTAAATTAAAATGTTCAAGTACGATTGATTAATGAAATTAAAAAAAAAAAGTTTACAGCAGTTAAATCACCCAAATATGAAATTCACATCTTCGTGCTCACCGGTAAAGAAAATAATTTACAATGTGAAGGCCTTTTAAAAAAAACAATTTACAATGACTGAGCTATCTGTCTCATAACTAATTCTTTCTCTTCCTTTACATATGTATGACATTGATGTTAATTTTCTTCTTGGTTTCTCTTGTGCTAGGATGATAGAAGGGAAGTGAGGGATGAAAATGGCTGCTGGAGAAGATCAGATGCAAGGATCTTCCAGGAGAGAAGAGAAGTTTTGTGTTTCTGTTCGTTTGAAACCACCGAAAGTGAAAGAATGGATAAGAAATGACGACCTTTTATCAAAAAAAAGAAAAGAAATGACGACCTTAAGTTAGGAAGAAGAAACAGATGAATTACCATAATACGGACAGCGCAAATGAAAGTTAAGTAGCTAGTGGGATTGCGAATTAAGACGAATAAATCACAACGGAACGTTATAGAAACTGGATCGTTCTATCGAAGAGAATCGAAGATCACAAAGGTTCGCGTCGGATCTCGTTCGTTTCAATCGACATGAAGCCCAAAGGGAAGCCCACAAATACAGAACGAGCACTTTAATAAAATGATGCGTTTCATACGTGGCACAACAATATCACAGGAATTAGTGACCTGGAATCCGACGTAGAGGCTTTAGGAGAGAGCAAAACCCTATTATATATATAAAGATACTCTTGAAATAAAAGAACTTGTGCTCATGTTACATAAGATGCTATTAGAGTTGGAATGTCAAAGAAAGACTAGTTTGTTTTGGTAGCATGATTATTACTTATTGCATAAGAAACAGAGGAATGGAAAAGGAAATAAAAGATTTAGCGTTTGTTTTGGTTGTAAGAATATTACTTCTATAAGGTGATTGACATTTTCATAAAAGAAGATGAAACTGTCTTGGAGCTTTTATGAGTTTTGAGTAGTGCCGGTGTGGTATGAGAAGTAGTTCTTAGTGTTGCTTGGCATGTGGAGGACCTAAATTCCAGAAGAAATGCTTTGCTATATAGAAGATAAAACTGGTAACTGCTATGGTTGCCTCGGAATAAATAAGAAAAAATTGTGTGCCTGAGAACAAATAAGAAACACTGGTGTTTTCGTATTGTATGGTTATCTTTGAATCTATATACCTGGTAATACAGTGGTATACAAAATCCTCTTGGGATCACAATCATCAGCCTTTAAGGACCACTAGACGCTATCAATTCTCCGGAACTACTCATTTCTTTAATCTCAGCTTTTGCAAGCCGAACCAAGAACAAACCCGCAAAGAATATCGAAACAATAAGCATGAAGAAAACACTATTCCACCCTCTGCTCGATATATAACCAGCTAGCAACGGTCCCAGAGCCGCCCCAACCGAACCAGTACCGTCTATAATAGCTGTTACCGTCGCCAAGGCCCTGCCGTTTCCTTTAATTGAGTCTTGTGTTCCAAGATCAGCTGCAACGGCTGTGGTTATTAGCGCGTAAGGACCGTTTACTAACAACCCGGATATAAACATCAAACCGATGTTGATGAACATGGACACACTCCCATAGATTCTGTACATAATCAAGACAGGTATGGACAGCGACAAGAATGCGACCGATGTGAGTGCACGAGCTTTGATCTTGTCGGAGATGAACCCTGCTGATATCCCACCAAACACTCCTCCAATGTCAAACACTGTCGAGAGAATCCCAGCGGTTTTGTGGGAGATATAAACACCCGCAACAGCTGTTTTAGAACCATAGAGATTAAAGTAAGAACAATAAGTCGTCATGATGCAAGTTTCAGTTCATAATATCAAAGAAAAGAAGCTTTACCTTGGTGTCTTAAGTAGTATGGTAACCAATAAAGAAACGTGTAAGCGACGAGTTTCGAAAAGAACAAGCAGAAAGCAAACGGAGCAACACCAGGCAACTTCCACGCTTCAAGAAAACCAATAGCTGACAAAGAATCATCACCATCACCTAAATCCACATTTTCAAGAAGCCCAACATCATCATCTTCCTTGTCCTCCACCACCACTACAGTCTCATCAGCTAAACTCATCTCAATCTCCTTCCCAGGCTCTTCAAACCCCAAATCACGAGGACTCACAACAAGAAACATAAACACAACTAATCCAGACACAATCACCAACCCACCGGGCAAGGCAAAAGACCATCCCCACCCGGAATCAAGCACGGAAGAAGCAACAACCGAACCAACAATGTTCCCAACAGATGTATGAGAGTTCCACACACCCATGATCAACCCACGCTTCTCTTTCCCACACCAGTTCCCAACCACAGAGACAACACAAGGCCACCCAATAGATTGAAACGACCCGCAAACAATCTGAACAGTCATGTAAAACCCTAGAAAATGCACGTTCATCCAATACCCTAACCCGAAAACAACGGTGAGGATCCCACTCCCCATCATCCCAAACACGAGGAACAGCCTCAGATCGATCCGATCTCCTAAATGACCAGCGAAGTACATACCGAGAGCGTAGGAGGAAAGGAAGGCGAGATCGAGCTCGCCGAGTCTCTGCGTTCCTTCGGTTCCGTTGAACGGAGCCCATCCGTCATCGATCGGAGAAGAAGAGTTTGATTGGTTGACGGAAGGTCCGAGGACGCTCTTGACGATGCTTGGAGGTTTGCGAGAGGCGTGGAAGGAAGCGTAGGCTACGAAGGTGATGATGAGAACGAGGATTTGGTGGAATGTGAAGGTTTTGTTTAGGCTTGGGAAGAGAGAATATGCCGGAGGTAAGCCGCCGCCGCCGACGATCTTTGATTGCATCTTGAATCAATGGTGGAGCATTTCTTGATTTTGGAATAAGAAAGAGTTGAATCTTTGAGATTGTTTTAGTTTTTCTTTTTTTTTTCTGGGTAGGTAATTGGTTGCTACCATATATTTCTTCAAGGCGAAGGAATCAGAGATCTTAAGACCCTCAAAGTCGTTTCTTTTCGGCGGTCTGAACTTCTTTTCTTCTTCTTCTTTGTTTAGTATTGGTTGCTGTAATAGTTTAGGGGTCAATTCTTTTCTTTTTTTGTTGATTACTAAAAGATTTAAATTCGGCTGCTATTTGACAAGAAAAAAATTCATGTTGCTACTGATTTATGATATTTTAAAATTTTATCANTTTTTTCCTTTTGGTTTTTTTTTTTTTTTTTGACAACAGTAAAAATAAAGAAACTACGATATATGCGCATCCGTCTCAGAGAACCAAGGCGGAGGCATGGAGTCGACATAAAACATAGCTGAAGCGGAACGCCTAGCACCTCGTGCTAACTTGTCCGCCACTAGATTGCGCGCTCTTGGTATATGTCGAATCGTGAAGGTGGTGAAGAAAAACTTACTCCGTTGAAACTCCTCCATGTGTGTAGCAAAAGCTGGCCATTCTCCGGGCGATGACACCATCTTCACCAGTTGAGAACAGTCTGTTGCAAAAACTACGTCTGAGAAATTGAGGGTCTTCATGCACTCCATAGCTCATATCAATGCTTCACATTCCGCATGCAAAGCAGATAAGCTCCGGCGGAGGTTCATAGCTCCCATCATCTTCTCCGTGGATCCATTTTTCTTACAAAACTAACCTTGGCCTGAGAATTTGTCTTGTAATGTCCACGCTCCATCCACAAAACAAATTCTTGAGGAATCCGATTCCAACCAGCTAGAAGATAAGTTTTCACTGGTTCCTCTAACTGGTACCATTTTCTGGGCATCTGCCCAGACCTCTGCTTCCACTTCTGCTATCCTAAGAATTTCGCGAGGGTCACCCGCCCTGTTGGTGTAAATTTTATTATTCCTATTCTTCCAGATATACGATAATATCCATGGGAATGATTCATAATTATTATCTTTTGGTAGCCTCCAAAACAGATAGTCCATATTATAGAAAAAAGACGAATTTGGAAAAAACCCAAGGGCTGAAGGAATTTTCGATAATGCCCATATTTGAAGCGCTGGTGGACACTCAAATAGGACATGATTTAAAGATTCCTCCTCTGCTCCACATAAGCTACATCTTGGATCACAATTGATGCCTCTAGAGCGTAAATTTTTTGCAACCGGAAGAATCCCTTTAATGGCTTGCCAAACAAAGTGTCTTAACTTAGGCGGGCATTTTAATTTCCACGTATAGCTTAACAAAGCATTTGTATCTGGTCCAAAAACAGGGTCTTGATTACCTTTATCTGGATATTTTGATTCCAATCGATATCCCGATTTCACCGTATATCTCCCAGAGTCTGTGTACGCCCAGCCCAACGAATCTGACCGAGATAACCTACTAATTGCTAGTCCTTTAATAAGAATAACATCATCTGGATGAAAATATTCATCAAGCAGATCCACCTTCCAAAAACAGGTTGTTGAATCAATGAAATAATCAACCGTGAGATCCTGTAATAATTGCATCTGAATTTTTGGGGTTGCTGATCTCGGGCGAGGAGCAGGAAGCCACAGATCATTCCATACTGAGATGGACTGTCCGTTTCCTACTCTTTTGATTAGCCCTTTTTTAACCAGAGATCGAACTGAACAAATACTTCTCCAACCATAAGATGGTGAATAAGATCTGTGTGTATCTAAAGGATCAGTTTTCCGGAAATATCTTCCTTTAAATACTTTTGAAAATAGACATTCCGGCCTATCAATAAGCCGCCATAATTGCTTCGCCAACGGGGAGGTATTGTGATCCTGTAAATCCCTAAAACTTAAACCGCCCTCATCTTTATGTTTACACACTTTATCCCATGATAGCCAATGCATGCCCCTTTTGTTACCCATTCCACCCCACCAGAAATGGGACACCGCCCCCGTAATTTTCCTTGTAACCCCTTTGGGTAGACGATAACAAGACATTACATGGTTAGGCATCGCATTCGCTGTAGTATTTAATAGTACTTCCTTACTTCCTTTAGTCAGAAATCTTACTGTCCAACTATTAATCTTTTGATTGATCCTTTCGTTCACATAACCAAAAACCTGTACTTTGGATCCGCCCAGGCTTTCGGGAATTCCCAGATAGTTCCCCATTCCCCCTAGTTTAGTAATGCCCAACTGAGTTTTAATGTCAGATCTATTGATCTCGGGTACCGTGTGTCCGAACTGAAGCGATGATTTATCAAAATTGATCAATTGTCCTGAGGCAGCCTCATAATCCTTGAGCAACTTGAGAATAACCCCACACTCTATAGCATTAGCTTTGCAGAAAAATAGACTATCATCCGCAAAGAAAAGATGTGAAATTGCTGGGCTCCCTCGCGAAACTTTTAAACCCGTCAATCTTTTCTCTCGTTTTTCCTTTTTAATATTTGCAATAAGGGCTTCTGTACATAGAATAAATAAATATGGAGACAAAGGATCTCCTTGTCTTAAACCCCGTTCGGGAACGATGTAGCCTTTCGGCTGTCCATTAATCAATACTTTATACTGTACCGAAGATATACAAGTCATTATCATGGAGACCCAAAGTGGGCATAATCCTATCTTTAACATGAGTCGTTCCATGAAGGACCATTCGACTCTATCATAAGCTTTACTCATATCAGTCTTAATAGCCATAAACTTCTCCTTACAAGAATTGTTTGTCCGTAAACCATGAAACATTTCCTGAGCAATTAGAATATTATCCGAAATTAACCTCCCCGAGACAAAAGCAGATTGGGTCTCCGAAATAAGGTTTGGAAGTAAACCTTCTGGTTTTAAGTTAATGTTATTTGTATAGTGATCTTTTATTCTTTTAATTGCATTCAAAATCTGTTTTTATATTTAAAAATATATATTTATATATATAAGATTACATTAATTGTGTTATTAGGATAATTATTTTTTTATAATTTGTTGCTTTTTATATGAAGCAATTTTATTAAGCTTTGATTGTGATTGGCATAAGATTGGGAGAATGTGTTTTATACACCTCTTGGAAAGATGGAAATTATTATTAATACTTTCATTGAAAAGAAAAAAATGGTAAAGTGTTTTGAAAGACTTTTATGGACTAATGGATGCAAGAAATACAATACTTGAATTGAATATCCACCCGACATTCAAAGCCACAACTTTGTTATTATCACCATTGATCAGGTCTTCATGTATGACAGTTATGTAATCAATAATAATTAATGTGTAGATTTTATTTTCTTGTAAATCACTTGTAAACCTTTGTATCAAACCAGTATATATTTTGGAGTTGACAAATGAGAAATAACACAACATTCCTCACAAAATACTCTCCACATTTCGCACAGATCTTAACAAGTTATCCGGCCACAAAATCTTAAATTCATGCGCAACTTTAATACGCCGTATCTATCAAACCCTGTGGAACCAGACGACGATCCACCTATCAATCTGAAGCCCAAGACGAGAGAATCCGTAGTCGCAGACGGCTTGTCGATCCGATCTTAGATGCGTCCTCAGTCGCATAAACAATCCGCGCCGCCGATTCTCTCCGGCCAGCTCATCCGCGGATCAGCCATCTCTCATGGTGGTCCATTCAGACTCTTGTGGTGAAAAAGGTAAACAAATCAAAATCTTGAAATCTAAAGAACACCATTATATCTGAAAGAAATCTATGATCTATATGAATCCATAACTTATAAACAATCTATGGATTTAAAATATTAATCTTGTTTCTATGATCCATATGAAACTTGTTTATAAAATTATTTTGAATCCATAAAACTTAAAATTCTCTAAACGTTCAAAATCTTATAAACTTATTGAAATACCTACAGATCTATATGAATCTTGTTTATAAGAACTTATGAATCATAAAAAAAATTGAAAACAATTTTTTTTATGATTCATAAGTTCTTATAAACAAGATTCATATAGATCTTTAGGTATTTCAATAAGTTTATAAGATTTTTAGAGAATTTTAAGTTTTATGAATTCAAAATAATTTTAGAATCAAGTTTCATATGGATCATAGAAACAAGATTAATATTTTAAATCCATAGATTGTTTATAAGTTATGGATTCATATAGATCCTAGATTTCTTTCAGATATAATTGTGTTATTTAGATTTCAAGATTTTGATTTGTTTACCTTTTTCACCACAAGAGTCTGAATGGACCACCATGAGAGAGGGCTGATCCGCGGATGAGCTGGCCGGAGAGGATCGGCGGCGCGGATTGTTTATGCGAATGAGGACGCATCTGAGATCGGATCGACAATCCGTTCCGTCTGCGACAACGGATTCCTCTCGTCTTGGGCTTCAGATTGATAGGTGGATCGTCGTCTGGCTCCACAGGGTTTGAAAGATACGGCATTTTAAAGTTGCGCCTGAATTTAAGATTTTGTGGCCGGAAAAAAGAGTTCTGGTGGAGAGTGACTCCTCAGGTGGAGAGCACAGTCGTGCTGATAACGTGTTAAGATATGTGTGAAATGTGGAGAGTATTTTGTGAGGAATGTTGTGTTATTTCTCATTTGCCAACACCACAATATATAGTGGTTTGATACAAAGGTTTACAAGTCTTTTTTACAAAGAATGAAATCTACACATTAATTACTATTGCCTACATAACTGTCATACATGAAGACTTGGTCAATGGTGATAATAACAAGGTTGACTGAGTCTTCTAGTCAATCACCCTTACATGTGAAATATAAGTCTTTGTAGAGTGTATTAAAAAGTTCGACAATTTCATGTCACGTTTACAAATATTGTTTTCATTTGGTTAAAAGAGTTTCAGAACCAGAAAAATGTGATGCCAACATACCTTGAAACCATACTCATGTTTATTCATTGAGGTAAGTAATTGGATCTCAATAACTATATGTAGCGATATCAGCTTGAAACCATGCCCAAATTGTGGTGTTAAAGCATTTGACTATATAGATAATAATGCATACTGTTGAAGTCATGTTTCTTGACAAAATAATGTTGACGGTTCTAGTGTTTTGTTGATTTGCTTAACCTCCTCGACTTTTCTGTGGCAGGTTGTTTTCTCTTTTTTTTTGTTAATAAGTTAATAGACACTGCTAGGCTGTGAGGCTATCATAGGCCAGAATTAGTGAGAAATATCTTATAGAAACAGATTCCTAAAATCCGAGTTCTTCTCAAGCCGCTGTTGTGGATAAAAGAAGAGCTAAGTTTCAAGGATCTAAGCTTATGGTTTATCAATTTGGCATTTACTTTTGGATCTTCCATATCGATGGCAACATGCAACATAACTAAATCATCTTTATGGGTACTCGGTCGTTCATGCTGATGTTTCTATCTTGCATCCATCGAATTACTCTCACTTGAAAAATAGTGGAAGCGGTAAGAGATCAGAGATCTGGCTCGTTGTGTTCCTCTTGGCTGCAACTACTACTCAGCGAGGAGGCTGGTCAGTAAGCCTTACGCCTTGAGAATTAGTACAAAAACCATTATGTTGGTTGGTACTATCTCAATCTTTGGCGGGTTATATCTATATGCTTTTTTGAGCTTTTTATGTCACCTACTGGTGATTTCGTTTAGTTATTTAGGTTTTTTAAGTTGGTTGTTTGAACTTTGCCTTCTTATGGCCATATTTTAAATATTATAAATGTATATTTTAAATATTATCATAAGTACTTTAAATATATGATTTGTATATTGGTGTTATATATTGTATAACTCTATAGTCTTATTGTTTATCTTTTTTATTCGACATTATTATATAATTACTTGTTTTATACATTAAATTTTGTTATCAATATTTTTACATATTAATATATTTTCGAGTTCGGTGTAGTAAATTCAGAATCTGAAATAATCAAATACAGAATCATGTATGTTTTTAAAATTTCTACGATTTGTATACAATACATTTAAATTTTTTATTTAATTATTTATACTATACAAATGATATTTTCCAGGATAGTTTATGTTTTCATATTTTATTTTAGAAGTAAACTTTAGTATGTATCAAAATAGTATGTTGTAGGATTCTATAAGTAAATACATTGTTCTGTTTAAGTAGTTCAGTGCTATTTTTTAATATTTTTTATACATAGTAGAATATATCATATTAACACGGAGTGATAATTTCCATTTATTTAACTGAAAACACTTTTATAAAATTAAATAGGTTAATTTATTAATTTATTATTTTTTTATACTTATTTTATATGTCATTTATATTTTAATAGAATACATAACATATTTATAAAACTTATTAAATATAAAATTTATTTTTTAATTAGTGTTAAATTATAATAATATTATATTACTAATTATGAAATTAATTAATATATTATTTTATAAAAATATTTAAATGTTTTTGGTAAGATATTTTTAGATTTTGTTCTAAGATTTTAATTTATAGTTAAAATGATTTATTATTAATTTATTTACTGTTTATTATTTTTTTAGAAATAATATATATTTGATTGATAGTGTAAATAATCAAATATGTCATATTAAACGATTCATGAAGTGGGTAAAACATTTTCTTAACAAAAAAGAGTTATGAGTAAAAACTTCAAGTGTGTGTAAAAATACTAAGGTGATGATTGTTTGGATGGTTTTTAGATTTCAGTTTTTGAGTTTTGGCTTTTAGTTTTTAGTTTATGGATTTTAGATTTTTGATTTTGCAGTAGATTTTAGTGTTTGAAAGAACACGAATGGCTATTTTGGTGTTTAGCTTTAGATGTTTGTTTTAAAAATATTTTTTTTTAAAAGAAACTTAATGATTATTTAAATTTTAATATATTGCATTAATTAGTTTTAATTTGAAATAAAAATTAAATGAAAATAAATTAATTTCTTAAAACATAAATGTATATTTCTAACTTTTTATTTTTATTTTTATTTTTTCTATAGATTTTCTGTTTTTCTAAAATTTGAACTGATTTATAAAATAATACCTATAGATTATTAACGAAACATGCAAACTTTAGGTAAAAGTAAATTAAAATAACCAGTTTAGCTTTCATGACAATTTACAAGAATGTTCTTAATATAAATTATTTTGTATTATATATGTTAACAAATTCTTTTGCTTGAACGTATTTGTTTCTAGAAGTTGGCATTTTCAATTATTATTTCCTATGCATAAATCAAGGTAACAAAAATTTGAATTAAAAAAAAAGTCAAAAACAATCGTTATAAGAAACCAAGAAAACTTGGATTTTGGCTTTTGTTCAGAAAATTGCAATTATTTGAAAAACTAGTTTCCCTATAATATAGAGAATCTATTTCTTTAAAATCGTGATTGTCTAAAATTTGGTTTTTTTTCAAAAACAAAAACCAGAAACTACTTGAGAATCTGTAAACAATCATGCTAATTTCTCTCACATTTTTATAATTCCAAACAAAAACCATCCAGTTTTTACAATTACAAACTTTTTTTTTCTTACAATTACAAACTTAAAAGAGCCAGAGTCAAGAATCACCCCTTCAAAATTGGTTTTTGCATCGTCCAATATAACATTAGTTTAATTTTCAACATTCAATTTATAATGATGATATTCGCTATTGACAAAAGCGCTCAAGCACAAAGATAATGCTGTTTGCTACGCGATTGTAGAGAATTTTTTTCACTATAGAAACTTTTGTTTGAGAACATTGTAATAAAACTCAGTTCACAGATCCACTTAAGAAGTTCATCCTACAATTCTAATTTCTAAATCAGCCGCTCTAGAGCATTCATATTACGTTTCTCCTTTCAAGCTATCATAATTTTTAACACAACCTGACGTTGATTTTTTTATTGTGTGTTGTTGCAAGAAAATTGGCAGACTTCGCATCCAGCGTATATGACGCGGGCGAGACACCCTAGCAGTACATTCATAAACACAAAAAGACATGCTTTACGTGGAACCATTTTTCTTATTACAGTCCGAACTGTACTCAGGTGCACACCTCACCTACACGAAATCATTATTACATTGCTAGAGAAGACATAGATAGAGCAGAGAACACTGAATCAACACCATCACGAAACTGAAACTTGAGCTCAAAGTTGAAGCATAGTTGCCAGGGGGTCCAGAACCTGATCATCAGTGTAGCCAAGTTATCATTAACTCATAAACCGCCATTACACAATGACAAAAACGTGCATAAACCTGAAGCAAACAAACCTGAACAGGGATCTGGAGAAAGGGCTGTTAAGATAGTCTGGTTGGAGTAGCCAGCATAGGCGCAAGAACGAGGTCCGCAAGAGGTATTTGTCGTGTTACCTACAAACAAATTATCTGTTCCTTCGCATCGTGGAGACGGGCAAGTTTGCCAGGTCGACGAAGGCTTAAGCTGAGAGGCTTCACAGCTTAAACTGATCACAAACACACGAAATAACTAAAACCATCAAAATCTATCGAATATATACCAATCTTATTCTTATCATACAAACTCAAAATTTTTCCATCACTTACGTCCAATTATTCGAAGCTTGACAAGAACACCTGATGCAATTGTTTGCAGTGATGGCATATGAGCTGTTAGGTAGAAGCATTTTAGCGTCCAACGAGTCCTCCCTCACGGAAGAGTTACAAGCTGCCATTAACATTAAAAGTTTATTTCTTTCAAAATTCTGAAACCCAATAATTAGCTAGTTACTAAAAACTCAAACCCAACAAGATTTATCATTTAAAAAAAAACTAGATTTATCATAAACTAGATGCATCAAACCATCTCAACCAGATTTGTCCAATTAAACTACTGAAGACTAAAGTCATTGACTTTTCAATAAAATTTTCATTCGTAGCATCTAAAACCATCATTAACCTAAAACCAATTTGGATTAGTCAAATGAAACTGCTAAAGTCACAAACTTTTCATATTCAAAGTCCTAAGAAAATTGAATTTTGTTTGCACCTCTGAGAGGGACGTTAAGAGGATAATCAGCGAGGAGCTGAGCATCGCCGGAGATCCCATTGAGCTGAGCCAACGTCATGTTGTCAGTTCCAAACTGAGCAGCAATCTCACCGAGGGAGCTTCCGGATTTAACCACGTGTGCGTAGTGAACAACATCTTGACCGTCCACTTCATCGCAGCTACAAGGCAAAGGTATCCAAAACTTTTGACCGACATCTATCTCGCTAGCGTCGGGAACTCTGTTAAGGTCACTGATCCTCTGGTACTGAATCAACCCTCCGAAAATCTCAGACGCGATCAAGAAGAGCGTGTCGTCCTTCTTGACGGTGTAAACCGGAGTCCGGTTCGATACGCCGGTTCCGTTCGAGCAGGAGCAAGGGATCGGGACGCGCACGACCTGGTTCGGGTTCACGCCCTGAGTGAGTGGAGTGGAGAGTGGGAGGTTGTTGGCTTCGAGGATCGAACGGAGCTTCTTGACGGTGAAGAGGGTTTTGATATTGCCGTAGGTCGTGGCTTGCTTGCTTGAGT
The DNA here is from genome assembly GCA_900406325.1 of Erucastrum elatum. Classification (NCBI taxonomy): domain Eukaryota; kingdom Viridiplantae; phylum Streptophyta; class Magnoliopsida; order Brassicales; family Brassicaceae; genus Erucastrum; species Erucastrum elatum. Next base: position 4,094 of record OVBX01001572.1, on the reverse strand, counting down.
AACCGACGAGGGAGCGACACGTGGAGGGTGCGTCACCTGGTTTACCGCATTTGAAGTTTCCGGTCATTTGGGCAGAGAGAATGAGGAGGAAGGAGAAGGCCATGAGAAGAAGGAGAAGGGTATATCGGGAAGTTTCCATTATTTTTGTAGGTAATCTCGGGTTTTTTCTTCTCTCTTTGTTCTGAAAGGAATTAATAAGAGAAGGAAGAGAGTTGACCGAGATAAGACTTTTGGAGTTTACTGTTGAGTTTTAAGTAAATGAGAACACAACAAGAAACAGAGTCTGCTGTTCACATTGTGCTTTGGTCCCTAATAAATGCCAACTGTTGTCAGTTATTTTATCACGCAGTGACTTGTTGTCTTAAATATACGAAGAAAAATCTAGCAATATATATTTATTATCTTGTGATTTAAGGTAATGATGGTTTATACTCCACCACCACTAAAGTCACGCACAAACGCGGAATCGTGGACTTAATTGTTGCTCGGTCATGAATGTAATTATGCCTCTATCCTATGTGTATGTGATGCCGTATTTGTGTACTAGTGTTTTGCTGTGGACCTGTGGTTATAAATTTTCCAAGATTTGTATTGGAATATGATTGAGGTGTGGTGATGAAGTGTTCTGCTTTCTGAATCTGTTGGTGTTGTGTAGGTAGAGCAGTTAAAATTGTTGGGTTTATTTTTTATTTTATTTTTAAGAATAACGATTGTTTCCAAACCATGGTTTTTTTTTTGATGTGACGTTTTTTAAATTTTATTTTTCATTTTCCACCATATGTTGGTTAGGTAAAGCCAAACAAATACTAAAACTTAAGGTGTGCAGTTTCAAAAAAAACCTAGCATTTAATTAGGAAGAGTTTATAACACTCTAAGTCACTTTATATCTTTTTATTACATGTGAGATCACAAGTTGCTACTAAGGTAGTTTTTAGTAGTTGAATACACAATTACCCTCACTTTCTTTAACTAGTTGTGGGTATATAGGTAATTTGTCATTTAACTGCTTGTTGGGCTGGTTACGGTTCTTTTTAATTTTGAATTTGAATTGGTTAGTAGTGGACGCGAAATTTATGTTAGATTAGGTTTATTTTTTTTATTTTATTTTTTTTGGCATTTACCGAAGTTGTACCATCTGCATCGCCTACCATATGCATTTTTCATTGCCGACCATATGTGTTCTCTTCCCTTCTGCTTTACTGCTTCCCATCAGTTAGACCATTCATTATGGATTTGAGGCTAAATTTACAGTTTGAGTTTGATTGACAATTTAGATTATGTTTAATGAATTTTCTATTTTATTTTACTTGAATTAATCTTTTGTCTATATTTTTGTTGCCACAAAGTAAGGTTAGAATCTTCTCCTTATAATTTCTGTAATTTCATGATTTTTTTTTTTTTTTATGTAACAGAGCCGCAGACCATGTGTTTGTTAAAATGTCCAAATGGACTTTAAAGATAAACACAATCACATACCATTGTTTGATAATTTTTTTTGTTGTATAAGAGTAGGGTATAAATAATCAGTGTACATAGGTTTTTACACTATTTACTTGTACACAAATAGATGTGTACACATGTTCACAAATATCCAAATGAGCACTTAACCACCATACAATGACCACCTATAAATTTAAAAAGTTAGAACACAAAAGATCCAAATGAGCACCTTACCACACTATACAATGACCACCTAAACAATTACAAAGCTAGTATGCACAGTTTCATGTTTCAACTGTGTACAAGAGAACTATATCCAGGTGTACATCGTTTTGACGAAATCCACATGTACACTATTAAGGGTTATCTACATGTCCAGCTTCAAAGTCTACTTTTAAGTAGTGCCATTGTTCAAACTTCAAGTAAACCTACCAACGACAAATACCCTTGAGCACTGGTAATTGCCAATGAGGTTATTGTTTCACATCTTTTTCGTCAATCATGAGATGACACATGAGCATAAGTTGAAAATAGGTAACATCAAAGTCAGTGCAAGGTGAAGGAGATTCCAGAGTCTCCAGCAACTTTTTATCGCCTAGATGATAAGAAACAATAACCCCATTGGCAATTACCATACCTTGAACAGAAATTGTTGAAATTTTCCACCACTGTAACTAAATCCTCTGCCCACAAATCTATAAATTGACAAAAATATCTCCAATTAATTCCTCTGCCAATACAACCGCCTCCGTCGCTGCGACTTTCTTCACCATTGTTCTATTGACGTTAGAGCTGGGCTTCAATGGTGAAAGACTGATTCTTGGAAGCGCAAAACCAATATAAAGAAGAGCTTGGATGATTGGTTTTGTGTGGTGGGGGAAATGAAAGAGGGGTAAGGAAGAAGATAAATAAAGAAGAAGAGAGATAGACGATATTGATTTAATTTTAGGTTTAACTTTTCTGGAAAAGAAAAAAAAATCTAGAGCAAAGGTAAGAGAGAGAGACGTGGTTGGCTTTTCATGTGGTTCTGTTTTAACTAGTAAATCTAATTGGCAATGAGATAAAGTTAGAGAAAGTGTCTGAGTAGTAAGAAGTGACCCAGAGTGTTATTAATATGTCTAAAAGTGATTCAGAGTGTAAATATTTCTATTAGGAAACAACCATTCTCCAGCATTTCTTCAAGAACCTTGACTCTTTTAACAACCATTCCATCAAACCATTTGGCTTTTGTTGGAGATGAATTTGGTATTCTTCCGCAAGGCCCATCAGTTAACAAGATTTGGGTTATCGTTGGCTCGATCGGTCTACCAGCCGGCCCCGAGCTACGATCGATCGACCGATCAACTAGTTGAACAGATTGGTAGCAGCCCATCAAGCCATCGCTCGGCCGACAGTCCCATTAAACAATCACCCGACTGGGAAGCCCACCGAACGATTAGTTGGGCCTAAACGATTAGGGCGAACGAGCGTTAGGAGGTAAAGCCTATAAAAGGAGAGCATATGGGATGAAGAAAGGGGATCTGCAAACAGACACTAAGACACTGACGGCAAGATCTAGGGTTTACAACCGATCGCCTGACTTAGTGTTTCCGTCGGAGTCTTGTACAAAGCTCCGACCTTTCTTTCTTTCCTGAGTTCGTTTGTAATCTCGTTCACTTTCACATACTGATTAATAAAACGTCTTTGTAAGACCCACAAAACCAAGTTCATCTTACTATCAACTGTTCAACCAAACTCGTATTCAACATTTGGCGCCCACCTTGGGGTCTTACGAAGCAACGTTTACGAAGTCAGTATGAATCCCGACGACACACCCGGTGACGGCGACCGACCGTCGGCTTCTTTCACACCGGCATCCGCCGTGCCAGTCGCCCCAAACCCGTCTGTTCCCGAGATGCTACAGGCCATCATGGCACGTTTCGTTCAACAAAAGGAAACCAACAGAGCTACGAACGAACGGCTGGCTGCTATCTCCGCCGCCCTCGGAACCCTAGACGGCGCAAACGACGAAGAAGAAACCGCTCGACGGAGGTTGTTCGCAACCACAAATCCTACCCCCAGGGCCGAACAACCAGCAGATGGCACAAATCCTGCGAACGTCGAGACTATTCAGAACACCGGAGGATCAGAGTCTCTAACCAGCCGCCAGATCGCCGATCTGCAACTCTTGTTGAAAGATATCCATTCTAGAATTGATATCACTCAAATTACCCTAAGGAGTGATTTACTCTCTCAAATAAGATGTTCAATTGTAGTACTTAGAGATCGAATTCACGGGGAGCTATGGAACCTAATTGATCTAATAGTTATATGATTAAGCTAGGCTAATAGGTTTTAAAGCAGTAAACAAGTTGAACAATATAATTATTCAACTTGGCAAGGAGTTGTTTGATGGAAGGATGGTTGCTAGATCTAGGGTTTAGGAATGTGAACTATAATAGATAGGGTGTTTAGATGAGCTGATACACTAGGACTCAATCGCTCACTTTATAGCACTATCGATCGATGGTCGAGAGGCGATATCGATCGACGTTCGACTCTCGATATCGATCGATGGCTGTAGCGAGTTGATTACCGTTAAGAATGGTCGAGAAGCTCTCGCATGTATCTAATAAACCTAACTCAATCAGAATATTATCAGGCATAAAATATAC
>OVBX01001571.1:13733-25101 GCA_900406325.1 Erucastrum elatum | reverse complement strand
TAAGTAAGAAACAACTGAATATTACTAAAATAAGACCAATGTATACGGGAAATTTCAAAAACTAATATGAAAAAATATTTTCATTATTTTTATATGTTTGTGAAATTAAAACATCAAATAAAATCCGTGCAACGCACGGATCCATATCTAGTATATATATATTATCGTTCCACTGACGGTTAGTTGTTTGTGGTTCTAATCTTATTTTTAAGCCCAAAAAAAGCTACAGACTGGAAAGATGATAGAATATACAACATAAATAAAATTGTTTATTATATCTAATTATGACAGATATTTATTGGAAATATATTAAGATTTATAATCTTTTCTCGCTAATACAAGAAAATTACATCAAATATTTGAGATATTGTTTTATTTGTAATTAAATCAATTCAAATAAATAACTGAGCCAGAGCCACTGCTGATTGCACAGCTAGTCATTTCAGGAAAGAAAAAGGATTATAGAGTGACAATCCTTTTTCTTTTTTTGAAAGAGAGTAGAAGAAAAAAGTTCGTTACTCTATATATTAGGTAGAAAATGTCACAAAATATCAAATATAATCCTTCCTAGTAGCTATATATTAGCAATACTCTTCATTATTTTAGGAATTAATAAGAGTGATAATAATTAGGAGACTATTGAACGCCGTGTGTATTATGGGGATCCCATGTATTATGTAGTGTGTTTATGTGGATGCATCGATGCTCGCTCATAACTATCACAACAAAAGTGGTCCTAGAAATACAAAACACAAACTCACTTTAATAGGATCAAGGTGGCAAAGCTAGGCAAAGGATGGTCATGGCCACGTGGGAGACGTGGTCCATGTCCGAATCAATCGTCTGTTCCTCGATCAACCAACCTTTGTTCTTCCCCCTAATTTTATGCATTTCCTATCAATGGATTACTAAAAGAATCTTACGAAAATCTAAACTGAAAAAGGCTAAGATTTCAGAATTAAGGAAATAGAATAATTTGGATTAACAACTTTCTGAAGTATAGGATTCAAAATTCAGACAATTTTATTAATTTTTATAAGTTACAATATTTTGTGAATTTTTTTATATCGTTTTATAGGGGATTATCTTCTCAGTATTGGAATAAAGTATAAAGTCTTTGAAAAATGATTTATTTAAATATCATATTTTAAAAATTACTTTATATTAAAAATACACATTTTGATTTATTTTTAGGAATTAAACGAATTTTAAAATTTGATGATGAAAATTCACGTGTAATTTGGTATTACTAATCGGATGATCCACTTATGGGACTATCACAATTTATTTATAAACTCAAGATTTAATGTTCGTAACTCATGTAGTATTATGCGCAAGTTTTCTACCAATACTTGGCTTCGTACAAAACTTGGCGGACACTAACTTAATCTTCTTGCCTGTATAGAACTTCTACGTGGTCCAAAGCTAGAGTCAGTTGAAGCCCATAAATCCATCAAACTCTACCATGGGCTCGATTGCCTTGTATTTCTCTTGTCAACGACAAACTGTGAACCTCCACACCCGTCGTCTTCATCATCAGCTTCCATCAATTGGAATTCTAGAATAAGCACGCCTACCAATCAGAACTTTCACAACTTCTCTTTTGTTGCGGAGAAGAAATCATAAACTGACATATTTTTCGCCAACCAAAGCAACGATCAGTTGCGGCACTGGTCGCCGTGCAACCCAGAGAATGATAATGGTTTAGGGAGCATCTGGAATATCCACCTGACCAACCTCTCTGACATCATCCCATGTAGGACTAGGTCTTAGATGGCCACACACAAAAGAAGCAAAGTTTGGATGCTTTTCCATTTCCTCGGAACACCTAATAGTAAAATTCACAGGATATATATATATATATGGCAGAAACTTTGATCAAAGCTTATATGACGTGCAATCCATAAGATCAAGCCTAGAGTTTTCGGAAATATTTCAACTATCCTAAAATATGACGATCCTCCTGATATATACCCGACCATATAAAAGAAAAGATGACAAAATTGAAAATCGAGAATTCAGTTCTCAAAATTCAAATTTCTTTCGTCGTTAAAATCAGGCTTCATCAAGCACAATGACAATATCCTATGAAAAAGAAAATATAATGTAAGAAAAATCTTTAAAGGTCTGATAATAAGCCAAAGGATGGATAAATCTACTATGAGGGATCCCTTCTATAATTTCCCCTCATGCTTCCGCGTCAAGCATTTATTTTCACATAACAGGAAGACAAACTTCCCTTAAGAACTTTAACCTATCGTGTGAAAAGGAGTCGTCCTTCTCCTGATCGAATCTTCGACGAACAAAGCAAAACAGAGCACACAGCGAAGTGTTGACCTGGTGTTCACCGCACCACTCGTTAACTATGAATGGCCCATATACTTCACTGGAGCTGGGATTGAACCAGCAACTTACTATCTTCAACGGATGAACTCGCAATCCGAGCCACCGTCTTTACAACTTGATCTCTGCACTCGATCTAAGCTGATTGTAACAACTTCACAGCTTATCTCGATTCCTAATCTCTTAAGCTAATCAACCCTTATAAACCGAGTTGGTTAACCCAAGCCACGTGAGCACAAACTGCACACGTGCAACCTAAGAGATGAGACGGTACAAATCAATTACAATCTTAACCAGACTAAACCAAGTCTAATCTAATTCCTAATCAATTGCACCTGAACCGATCAAAAGACTTGAATACGCTAAACCATCTGAATCAAAAGTGATATAAACAGGTCCATTTGGTAATACTCAATGGGATGAACAATTACTAGGTCCATTAGTACAAATCAATTACAAACTTAACCAGACTAAACCAAGTCTAATCTAATTCCTAATCAATTGCACCTGAACCGATCAAAGACTTGAATACACTTAACCATCTGAATCAAAAGTGATATAAACAGGTCCATTTGGTATTAATAGGCTGAACAATTACTAGGTCCATTAAATATTATTAACGGGCTCGTTTATGTCCAGAAACCCTAATTAATATCCCTATTGTATGCCTTTGCCAAAGATGAAGTATAGCAGCGCCAGAAAAGTAAGTAGCTAACCTGATCCGTTGAGCCATCGTCGCGGCGCCTTCGTAAGCGTAAGATGAAGATGGTGCGATTCAAGAGTTTAAAGCTTAAGAGAAGCAGATTGAAGCTTTAAAAAACCACCTCATCTTTGTTTTTGAATAAAATGTTAAATTTGATTCAAAGAAAAATGCATTATTTTACAGCAAGAGCCACTTTAGCATATTAAACTTGCAAATAAAAACTCTAATAATGAATCAAGCTTGAACAGCTTCAATCCAAAGTTGGAAAGCACAATCAAGTCTCCTGTCTTGTGCTCTAAGGGACATAATTCTGTTTTTGATCAGTTTGTCGATCATGGTAAAGAGAACTTCAGGAGGTCGTGTCCTCTCACCATGTCTACGGCAGTTTCTTTCACGTCAAATCATGTAGATTGTAGCTTGGAAAACGTAACGAACAAGAAAGCATCTGGTTCTATCCAAGTTTGGTTTCTGTAAGAAGAGCACGACATCATTCCACTCTTTTGAGTAACCAGTACCCATAAAAACATTCATCAGCTTGTACCATAGTGATGAGGAGTAATCGCAGCCGAAAAACCACCTCATCGACTGAGCCAAAGCGTAAGAGAAGACGATCCAGTGAGCCATCGTCGCGCCTTCGTAAGCGTAGGCAAACCTTCCTAACCGGATCCACTAAGAATCTTATGGATGATCTCAACCATCGGTTTTCGGGATTTAAAGTGCATGCTGTTAAAGGGGACGGCCATTGTTTGTTTCGTGCCATTTCACATCAACTCGATGGATGTCAACATATCAGCTGGGAGAAGTACCGTAGAGATATAGCATTATATATGCTGGTAAGTACTTTTTCCCTTACACTTACTTAAAATAATGTCAGTTTAAATATGCTGATCGAATATGTTAAATGTTATACGGAAGCGTCCTCAGATTTACCAGGAACTTACGCTTGCCAAAGATGACCAAAATCTGAAACTCATCACTGCTAAAGAGAAAGCTGAAGCCTATGAGAAATACTGTAAAGACATGGAGACGACAAACATGTGGGGGGAGGGGAACTAGAATTAAACGCAGCTGCTCGTTTATTTCGGTGTAGAATACAAGTATACATGGAAGATAATCCAGGCCAATCTCCTAAGGTTTATCATCCTATTCCTCCTACGCTCGCAAAACTCTCCATCAATCTGTAAATCTATCTTTCTTAATTTACATCGTTAGTTATAAACTGTGTTTTAGATGGGTTAAGTTATATGCAGCTTTAGAGGAATTGGTTGTACTAATTCACATTAAAATCTCTGTTAATAGGTTATACAATGGCATCGATCACTACGACAGCCTTACTGCTCTTACAGAGTAGGAGATTGACGGTTGGCTCGATTATGAGAATCTCACCCCACTCCCCGTGAGAGCTGTTGATCTATATGATAAATTAGTTGACGGCCTGGTAAGGTGTCGCTGGGACGTACGGTTCTACCCCACCATTGTGGTGGGGTACACCTCTACTAAGGTGCAAAAAGTTCTCAAAGAAAAATTTAATGTTGTATATGTGCATGCAAGAGATGGGGGTTTCAAACCCTTCATCAATGATTTAACAAAAGCTGGTCATGAAACGATGGTGGCCTACAGAGTAAAAAAACAGATGAGCTAAGTTTGTACAGTTTGATAATGACTTTCCAAACCTGTCACAAATCTATACTATTAAACTAATGCCTCTATTATATTTCAAACATGTTTGTATTAACGATCTAAGACACCATTGCTTATACGATATAAACCTCTTTATTTTTTGCATCTTCATCCTGCCATTGTATTACTTATGTTTGAAGTAAATGAAAAACTGCTTGGATGTCTCACATGATGCTTGACATGTATTATTTTCCTGAATGTAAAAAACGTATATGTCAGCACTCATATTCAAAATTACTTATTCAAAACCTAAAACTTATTTGCTTAGACGATCATACCACATTGTTGATCACATATATTGTTATACGCTATATACAATTAACTTCATATACATCATCATAATTACAATGTTTTTGTTATCGAACTTGGTAAATCACATTTTTTTAAAAATAACTTTGAATTACATTGGTTACCAATAAGCTTTGTTGCTAAACACATATTTAAAAATTGTAACAAACACAACTTGCATAAAGAATATATTGAGAATATGTTAAGAAATGGTTCTTACCTTTTTTAGTTAGAAGTTAAGAAACGGCTTTTTATATTCCACTAAAAACTCTATCCTAAAACCCTAGAGTTAATCATGTTGTAAGTGGATATAACTTTAGATTTTTTTGTTATATAACTAAGTGAATATACTATTATCTAACCAGAAAATGCCAAAAATCTAAATTACTTCCTTTACAAGTTTATTTACATAATTTAACTTAATTCTATCAACCAGAATATCTAAACGATTCTACATATATTTTCTACCAAGATTTTCGGTTACCTACATTGATTACAAATAACGCAAATGTGAGATCAAATTTTACATACATAAAATAATTCTTATGCAAGTCAAATATATATTGATACATCAAAAAATCTAAAACAAAAATAAAATTTATATTATTTTAGTGATTAATAACGGTATATCGACCTTAAGTCTGACTCAGATAGAAAAACTCAATGAAAAAAATATACCGGACTGAAATAATAATAATATAATAGCTTTAAAATCCTATAGATATCTAATAATAGTTATAAATTCATTTAGTATTTGGTTTTACAGTAAAAAAAAAAATATCTGCGCTTTAAAATATAGTAATCTTATTAAAATTTATTTTTAAATTTTAAGAAACTGAATCATTTTAGGAAATACCATGAACACAAAATTTAGCTAAACTTGATTTAGGAAATGATTTAATAAAATAGAAAAATACAACAAATACTTAAAGTTATGATTATTTAATACTTTAGTGGCATTGACTTGTAAATCAATTGTAAATTTTAGGATTAATTTATATTTGTACTTTTCTTTTAACATAATAGATAGCTTTAAAATCTTATAGATATCTAATAATAGTTATAAATTCATTTAGTATTTGGTTTTACAGTAAACAAAAAATATCTGCGCTTAAAAATATAGTAATCTTATTAAAATTTATTTTTAAATTTTAATTTTCCTAAAATTTAGCTGAAACTGAATCATTTTAGGAAATACCATGAACACAAAAATTTAGCTAAACTTGATTTAGGAAATGATTTAATAAAATAGAAAAATACAACAAATACTTAAAGTTAGGATTATTTAATACTTTAGTGGTGGCATTGACTTGTAAATCAATTGTAAATTTTAGGATTAATTTATATTTGTACTTTTCTTTTAACATAATAGATGGAGAGAAGGTTCGGTCAAAAACAAATAGACCTTCTCCACTTCGCCTGAAATTGTTTTGTATGATATCAACAAAATGAAAATACAATCAATTATTTCCTTTCCTAGTATTGCTTTTGATCCAATCTACAGAATCTGGTATGTGATTTTTCAACCTACGAATATTAGAAGACCATCGAATCTACTCTTTAGATTAAAATGTATAGAACTTAAACTTAATATTTGCGTTAACATTAAATGTAGCATAATTTATTTAGTGAAAAAGTTCAAGGGAAGCAAAACTAAAGAGAAATCGATTCCTAAACTAAATATTAGAGGTTTTAATCATCGTTTGTCTTGATCTGATTAAAGTTAACACCGTGATAGTGATCTTATCCGTTTCACAGATGCATACAATATCTGTTTGTCTTGTGTTAATTTTGAAAAGTACATAATATGAATTTTCTACAATATCTCAATGTATAAGCGCCAAGAAGAAAATCTAAAATGATTTGTAATGAATTGACAATAATAACATTTATCAAGTTCATCATAATTTTTTTAAAGGTTACACAGAACATAGAATACACCAATTTATATGATAGTGCTTTGCTTCATATTTATATACAAGAATATTATTAGTAGTTTTGTAAGATATTTTGATTTTGTTAATTTTCTAATGCAAAGCTAAAAGAAGGATTCTTTGAACAAAAAAAAAACCTAAAGGAAGGATTTATATACTGTGCATATAAATATATTACTGTATGCGAAGGATTTGCTTCACACTATAAAAAGTAACCTAGAATTGTTATAAATAATCTGCTAAGAAATTTTATATTTGTTATGTTGTTTTGTAAGGTGAAGCTCAACGTACGATGACTCTCTTATATGTAATTTACTGTATGAATTATCTTAATTATAATTTGATATGGTATTACTTATCTTAATAATGATCCAAAATAATAACCTTTCTAATATTTCAAACATTTACATATTTTATATTTACATGGTTCTTACATTTTAGATTAATCTCATAAATGAATAACTTTGAAAACGAAGAACATAACTCTTCCCGGATGTTACACAAGCCGCAACAATTCGAACAATTTTTTTCTTTTGGAAATCTGAAAACTTGAGAGCTTCCTACCTATTTGATTTTTTTTTCTGGGGGTAGAATTCTCTAGTTAGGAAAAATCAGAAGACACAACAACATTGACTCATCTAATCAAAAATCTAACTCTGGATAGTTCCAAGAATCTTGGAAACACGATCTGAAGCCTTGGGGCAAAACAGCTTCCTGAGTTTATCATACCTCTCAACATCAAACTCATGACCACGCATCAGCTTCTTCTGTTTGGCCTCGAACCTGCTCTGGTAAAACCCTTCGAAGGAAGGCTCTTTCGATGTCCTGAGGAAGAAACCATACCCAGCCATAAAGTATACGGACGTGACATAGAAACAGATGGGTTCCATAACGTCCCACGAGAGTTCCCAAAACGTTAGCCTCATGAACCCCGCGGTCTGTAGGATCAAGTAACCCAGACCAGCCCAGAGCTCTCTCCTCACCAAAGAGTGCGCTTTCACATCGATCACCGCCTTCGCTGCTTCGAGCTCTTTGAACTCGATCCTTCTTGGGTCATTCGGGTTACTACGAACCTTGGGCAGTGGAAGCAAGCCTTCGATGGATTTAGTAACCTGTTCAGACACAAAAGGCAAAAAAGACAAAAACAGAAAACGTCTGGGTAAAACAAGACCTCCATCACCTTCTTTCGGACATAATTAGCACTTAAAACACATATACAATTAGCACTCAAAAACACACACACACACACAATTAGCACTAATTAAGTCAATAAAACCCATCCCACCAACCCAATTTTTGTTAAGATCTTGAACACTAATGACGGAAAAACACTAGTCTCTCTCCACCTAAAACACAGCCCATAATCCTTTCCATCAAGCTTTCCACTTTCACTATCCTAATACCCACTAAGAACTTGTTAGCAAATACTAAAGCTTCTACAACTCTCCCACTCTCTCATTTTAGGTTCTTGAATCAAGCTATCGTAATCCAAACAATGTTTTTTTTTTGGGTCTCTGTAGAAACTGTAGCTCTGTTTATCACCACCTCAAACACTTGGGAACCTCCTAAACACTCTGGTTAAACAGAGGTTTTTTTCTGAATCTCCTGTTGAAATTGGAACCAAAAGAAAAAGAGATGCAAAAACCCATTGGAAAAGAGTATCAGTTTTCGGTATCGAAAATCCAAAAAAAAAAAAAACTTATCAGGGAAACCTAATTCGACATCTCTCCCAATCTGTTCAAATCAAACAGCTGCATTTCATTTCCCAAAACGATGACGTTTACAACATAGAAGACGAATTAAGGGAGAAAATGAAAAGTACCTGATCCGGTCTTATACAAACGGAATCTCCCAAAACGATGACGTTTGCCGAATCATCAAGCATCTTCGCGATCCTACCTCCCTGATCCAGATCCGAACACGCTTCGCCGCAAACGCCAACGAACTCATCATACGTCATCCAGCTCTTCCCCGTCTCTCTAAGCTTCGTTTTCACAATCTCAATCTGCGCGGCTCTCAGAAGCTTCTTCGTATCCTCCACCGTCAAACCAGGCGTCCTCTCCGTCTCCGTCTCCGCCGTCGCCGGCGGGGGAGCGATGCCGTCTAATCGGATTCTGTCCTTGCTTCCGTCGATCTCGCGTAGCTTCTCGATCAGGCTCTCTCCCAGCGGCATCTGCATGATCTCCGGCCGAATCATGGCGGCGTTGTGCAGAAACCGCCGCGAGTCTCCGGGCTCCGGCGCGATTCTGGCTTCTCCGGATTCCTTGGGGACTCTCGTTCGCACGGCTAGCGAGGATGAAGAGATGCGGCAGTTCGTTAGGCTCTGCGACGCTTGATTCGAGATGCTGAAGAGACGCTTCGTCAAAAGCTTCCTCATCGCCATTGATGATGATGATGATGAACAAAAAAAAAAATTCTCCCTGAGAGAGAGAAAGAGAGAAATAAAGAAAAATAAATATTAAATATACTTTTTTAAATACGAATGAAATATGTACAGAGGAGAAAAGGGTTTATATACTGTTTTGATTTAACTTAAAATTAAATTAAAATAAAAATTAAAAGGACACGTACACGTCAGCGTATATCAGAACGCACACGAGATATTCATTATTACCANACAGAAAAAAAAAATTTCTCCCTGAGAGAGAGAAAAGGAGAAATAAAGAAAAATAAATATTAAATATATTTTTAAAATACGAATGAAATATGAACAGAGGAGAAAAGGGTTTATATACTGTTTCGATTTAACTTAAAATTGAAATAAAATAATATTAAAAGGACACGTACACGTCAGCGTATATCAGAACGCACACGAGATATTCATTATTACCAATTTACAACCGAATATTCGTTTTCGAAACGCTTTCCTCTTGCGAGAAACGTGGAGATACTACCGTACGCGTGTTGGGTTAGTAATGGCTGTTAGCATGCGGTGGTGTTACAGCCGTCCGATACATTTTCTTTTAATAATTATTAATAATTTTGGGAAACTAAAATTTGTTCGCAACGGCAACGGAGCAGAAGAGTAGGGAAACCAATAGTAGTTTTTTGCGTGTAAGCGAACGTGGTTCCACGTANGAGTTTTAACCGTACGCGTGTTGGGTTAGTAATGGCTGTTAGCATGCGGTGGTGTTACAGCCGTCCGATACATTTTCTTTTTATAATTATTAATAATTTTGGGAAACTAAAATTTGTTCGCAACGGCAACAGAGCAGAAGAGTAGGGAAACCAATAGTAGTTTTTTGCGTGTAAGCGAACGTGGTTCCACGTATTTTCTTGTTTTTATATTCGTTTTACTTTTTAACCAATTTACTGGATTAAAATACACTGTTAAAACTAATTCTAATCACTGTATATAATTTTGAGTATTTTAATCACGTGGTTCCACGCAAAAAATCTTCATTTCATACCGATTTTTTTTTTTAATTATGAGAAATAATCAGGAAAAATAATTGTGGTATCTAAATTCCAATGGTTGGGGAACATGCGGTATAGAATATGCGAACAAGTAGAGCATATGGAGATTGACAAGTGGGTTGATNGAAAAATCTTCATTTCATACCGATTTTTTTTTTTAATTATGAGAAATAATCAGGAAAAATAATTGTGGTATCTAAATTCCAATGGTTGAGGAACATGCGGTATAGAATATGCGAACAAGTAGAGCATATGGAGATTGACAAGTGGGTTGATTAAAGTAAATTTTCTACATGGAGATGCTTATTTACAAAAACTTGGTAACAGAGTTATAAATAACTTGTAGATTTGTAAGTTCTTTCTAAATGCTAAAATAATTATAAACAAATCGAATAAACTTCAGTAAACAATAGTTCAGAATATATTTTGTGCGTTCAGAGTATATTTGGTGCCGTTTAAGTAAACAATGTGAAAAGAAAATTTATTTTCAAGATATCAACCACTCTCCGTCTAACAGTTAGTGGTGATCATTGGTGAACATAGTTTAGTTGTGAAATCATTAAAAAAAGTTAAATTTCAAAAATAACTAATTTGCATAAGATTTTAGAATCTGTAAAAATAAAAGCTGTGGAATGATTTTTTATACGATTGTATAAATTTTGCGGAAAGACAGAATAATTGATATTAATCAATATAACTAATATTCTATTTAATTTATTATAAGAAATAAAAATATTACAAAATGTGTAAAATAAATTTATTAATTCTCACTATAATTGTTTATCTTATTTTGATACATTTTAAATAATAAATTGACATTTTATAGTATTATAAAATAAAATAAATGTATAAATTTAATTATACCATATCTACTTATCATTTAAAATATTGTTAGTGTTTATTTAGAATCTTATAATTTGTTATTATATAGTTAAATACTGTAACTTGTTGATTATGAAAATAATCTAATAAATTCCATTTTTTTCATTTGAATATTTTTTTT
>OVBX01001571.1:0-13684 GCA_900406325.1 Erucastrum elatum | reverse complement strand
ATTTTTTTTTTCAATTTTGCAAATTTTGTTGATTGACAAAATACTTACAGAATCACGTTTTAAATTCGGCCATCATGCAATTGCAGGTTACTGATCAAGGCCAAACTCTAATTTTATCAAGGCACAAACATGTTCTTGATACTTGTGTGTGTCTTCTGTTTTTTCTTTAGTTGAAAAGAGATTTATCACGGTGGAATAAAGTTTAATTTTTCTCTCTAATTTACTATTGTAATCTCTAGTGTAGACTGTGTAACCATTATCGATGATTAGAAACCCATTTTAACTGATTTGCTTTGAAAACAATTGTTATGAAAACCATCATGTGTATTATCGTCACGGAGATAAGAAGTAATGGACGATCCTAGTTTTTGTTTCAACTGAAAGACTATATACCATGAGTTTTCTTGATTGATATTTCAGAATAAAAATTGGGATCTTGTTATGATGATACAACCACAAATGTATTTCACGTTTTGAATATTACAATTCAACATATTTATTAGTGGACACAGGAAATACAATCTTTGTCATATCGATGTCTTTAAAATCACTGGAAATTAGTAGTTTCACTTACTATTTCTTTTGGAAAAAAATAGGATTTTTTTATCTAAGAATGCATATAGATCCTAATTGGAATATGACCAATGTTATACAGTAAAAATTGTAAAAATAGTTTAATATTTCATGAAAAAAAAAGAAGATAGTCAAATTACATGGTGTTGCATAATGAGAAACAATATGGTTTATAAGAAAGCTTCTCCAGTTTATAATAGTTGTATTGTAATGTTTATTTTAACCTTGCATTTTGTTGTATCTCTATTTTTTTATTTACTCTTGCTGTAATTTATATTTATTTAATAAAATAATTGACAAAAAAGTGAGATCGAATCATGCAAAATAATATATTATCAAGGAGAATAACATGCTCTTATTATAAACACTTGAATGTTTTCTGTTATTCATATTTCTTTTGTTTTACAAAGATTACAATTTAAATATTTTTATTCGTTCCACAAAGCTAGTAGTTTTGAGTTCTTATATGACTTTATAGCTTTGTTATAAAGTTAAATTTATTTAAAACATGAGAACTTTTTATCTATTTGCAGCTAGTCTAGGTTAGAACATTTCATTTATTTAATTTTTTATTTTTTTCTTACAACTAATTTAATTATTACTAAATATATATTATATTTAATCTCTTATTTTAATTTTTTCAATATAAGATATCTAAAAAGATATTCTAAAGTACCATTTTCTAAGATTTCATTTTAATAATATCTTTTAATATCTTATTTAAGATGTAAACATAAATTTATTTTTAATATTTATTTTTAATTATTAAAATTCGTAATTAATATTAAATAAAATTATTAACGAATATTAATTATTTTATCATAGAAAAAGAAATAATATTCCCATAATATTTATATTCATAATTAAACTAATACATTAACTAATAAATATAAAGTAACTTAATTCATTTATTAAATATTTTATAAATCATAAAATTAAAGAAAAACATACATTCAATAATTTTACCATATACTTCAACGTATTAAAAAAATAGTAAAGTAAGATATATAAAATAATAAATTATTACATATTTCAATTAGAATATTAAAAATAATTCAATATACTATGATACAGGTTAAATTAAATATAGTTAATTTATATAACAATAAAATAAATTTTGACCAATATAAAAATTTTAAATTTTTTTTTACTATAGTTTACAGTTTTAAAATATAAGTGAAATTAACAAAAACGGGTTATATAAATGTTATATGAATTATCTTATTTTTATAAAATTATATTTATTAATTTTAATTTATTTATTTATAAAAACAACTTCAAATAAAAATACATGCATAAAATTTCTAATTTTCAGTAAATATATTTAAAAAAAAATCCCGTAAATTCGGGTCGGGTAAATAAAAGTATAAATTTATTAAGTTATTTCATAAATAACTGAACAGTTTATATATATCTTGAACAAAAAAAAGAAAAACTATAATTGAAGTGAAACCATAATTATAAAAAAATAACCTAAAACCAAAACCAAATACCGAATTTCATATTCAAACATATTGGTGAATAAAAAAATGGATTACTAAATTTGTCAATAATATAATTTCGCGCTTTGAAAGCGCAGATCAAACTCTAGTTATATATTAAAATAGAGTTATTATTGGTATTGTAACTTTATTTCTAACCCCAATAAATTTTATTTATCTTTTAATTATTTTTTTGTAACATCTTAACTTTATTAAAAAAAAAAGAAACCATCTTAACTTTATTGATATCAAATATCTTTATAATGTTGATAAAAAAAAAACAAATTCGGCATCTTTTGGAATAAAATCGGAAGTATCGAAAGTTGGGGCTGTTCCCAACCTAGTGGAAAGCTGAAGAGAATAGCAATTTGATAAAGTTATCAGAGTTTTAGCAAATCACGAGGTGAAACGTGTATGGTGATACGTCCACCAGTTACGAACTTAGTTTGGCACGAGGTGACAAGCACTGTCACCAAATTGACAAATTAGTTTGGCCAAAAGAACAAGATATAAATGTCTTACGTACTCAATCTGTCCCAATATAAATGGAGTTTAAAGTTTTTGCATATGAATTAAAAAAACATACATTTTTATGTAATTTATTTTGGAAACATAAAAATTTCATTAAATGAAAATAGTTCAATCAATAGAAAAATTATACAACATTTTATAATTGGTCAGAAAAATCAAATGATATTAAATTTTATCTAGATTAGTTAGAAAAATCAAATGATATTAAATTTTATCTAGATTTTAAAAGCAAATGGTCTTTGATATTTAACCAAATTAACTAACAAGAAATTAATAATCCTACGTTATCAACATTGACTTCGGCCTGATGGTAACGGCGACGGCATCAAATGCCAATTGCTAATTGAATAATTAGACCCATTTAATGCTGATGTGACTAATAATTATGCAATTACAAACCCCTTTCTTTAATTATTATTATTATGCAATTGGTACTCTACTCACCAGACATCAGCTGGATAGGGACATCCCAAACGTTCGTTTTCTTTATAAAGATTTTGATTCTGTTCAACAGGAAATTTTGGATGTTAACTCCGGTAACCCTAGTTTTACCTAGATATAATTAAGTAATATTTGATGAAAAAAATAAAAACTCCTAAACTACTACGTAAATCTGAAGACTTAAAAAAAACAAACAAACAAACACAAATTCGTACAGCAAGCATATAACTCTCTTTTTTTTTGTAACAGGCCAACAAGTATAAAAATTTTAGCACTATAATAATTAAAATATCATAAAATGTCCTGAGACTATTTTGAAATTTATTTGGAGATTGTATATTTTGATATAGCAAAAGTCGGCTAATCGATGCTGAGTAAGCCACTGGGCACTTGATACCAGAACCAAGTGAGACTTTACACCGAAAACAAACTGGCGAGCAAAGGAAGGTTGACTCTCTTTCTCTATAAAGAGTCGATATCTGTTACCTGCACTGCACTTAACATCGAATACTTCAGATTTGTTTATCTTCGTTGATATATTCTTCATTCGAGTATATATCTTCCGAATTTGCAATAGAAGATAGCGCTAGAAAAGCATTTTCTTACGAAACACAATACGACAAGTTATTGTAGTAAAATATCAACCAAGAGAAATGGCCAAGGGGCATATCCCTTAGCTCGAGCATCAACATCGTGAACAGTAATCAGTTTTGTTTTCAAAGGAGCTCACCTCACTTGTCTTAAAATATAAGTATATTTTTTGTCTTAAAATATTGAATTCTACAACGTTATATGTATAATGTATAATTAAAACAAACATTGTGATGAGGAAAATTACTGTAAAACAAAAGATAACGTATGAAATAAAAGTAGATAAGCCAAATTAAAGTTTTCACATTTGCCTGTTTCATCACCTTAGGACACGGAAATTCAAAAAACGGACGGATGCAATTAACCGTAGATTATGCACCATCAATTGATTTATATTTTATCAACAATAAATAAAATTAAACGGGAACATGTTTAAGACAGCTAATGGATTACGATCGTTAAAATATACTGTACGAAATTACTAATATTCGTGTCGGATTATTTAATGTTTTTAAAAGAAGTTTGGCGCTATACTTTTAAAAAACACAAGTGGCTAAAAAGAATGGATCAGTTAGTGACAAAAAGATAACTTTAAAATGTGTTGATTGATGTAAATCCATAATAATTGATGTCTATACAATCGTACTCCAATCAGACTGTCTCAATCGGAAAATAATAATATTGTTTTTTAAATACGAAATAAGTTCAATATCTAGACTAACTCGTTGCTCAAAAAAAAAAAAGACTCTAATTCATCTAAAAATTACTAGAATGATTCATATTAATTTTTAATTACTAGACTAAAATGAGATATAAGCAAATTTACTAAAAGCCAATATCTAACTTGATTAACTAAAAATTTGTCACATAAATAAATAACGAAATAAGTTAAACTGAGAGACGCACCTCATAGCTACCGCGAGATGTTTATGTGCCCTTTTACTTGGAAACAGCTCCACTACTGCTGGACCTAACTGACTACGAATGGCCTCTTCTTACACACTACCATGTAATTGACGTTAACGATCAGAATGAGAATGAGGGCAAAAGAAGATGTATATATTGATTTAACGAAAGAACAATATAACCTGTAAAGCCAACTGAAGTTGACTCCCCCTCAGTGGTTTATTTGCTATGTCAACTATACACCCAATATTGCTTTTGGAGTTAATCTATATACGATTTTGTCTTCTTTTCTTCTATGAAATCTATTTTGGGTTGCCGTCTTCGTCTGGGCATTTATAGAAGAACAAGTTTATTATCAAAACGTTTTCCTAACAAAGTGTTATCTCATTGATCACAAGAGATGTTTATTTTAGCAAAGATGGTATTTGTCTTCACACTTACGATCATATAGTTTTTTGGAAAAAATGCTAGAATGAACAAAGAAACTAATATACTGTCCCCTTAGAATCATACTTGAGATCCTTGTCCACATAGTATAAACAATAATGATAACCTCATTTTGTCCTTTGTATTAGACCAAAAATGTGTATTAAACAGATTATTGTTTCTAAATATACTTTTTCAATCTTAGCCTTCATATATCGATCATCACGGAGTTTGTGGAGTCAATCTTAGCCTCTCAAACATTTACCTCTATATGCATGTACGCCAAGGGAATGCCAAATTTTATTTCTTAATTTAATGTCAATTTGACAGATTTAAGTGCTGTGGGAATTGGAACTCTGGGCAATCAAAATTTGGCTGTAGCTGGTAAAACTGTTTGGACTTGCTGGAATGAAAATAAATTGAGTAACATGAATGGAATACAAGAAATAAATGGAATAGAAAATTCTATTTATTCGTGGAATCATTCATCTTTGTATTTTAATTATTTTTGTGTGAAAATGATGGAATGAGTATTCCATTTTTTTTTTTGAACAACTACTGATGAAATGAGTATTCCATTCTATTCATATAAAATGGTGATTTTTTTGGGAATTAATAGAATAAGTCATTCTAAATCATTTCATTCCAAGAAAATACAATATATATCTGGATCAGCATTGGATAACAGGTTCACTGTTCCAGTGATGGGGATTGCACATATGCTCTACAAATGGGTTTCATCTGAGACCCAATTGTTTAAAGTAAGTCCAACACAAGATACACAAAATAAAAATGAAACCGAAATTCCTTGTCCCAACAATCCCAATATGATACCGCTAAAAACCCATATCATCTTAAATTTCATCTTGTTGCTTTCAGTTATATTTTCAACATGCTAAATATTACGTTCAAATAGTAGTTAAAACTTAGAACTTAGAAGGCCGTTCTTTTATTATGCAATATACAAAAGAGGCAAATGGATTTAAGTTTCAGTATTTCTCTTTTACAATTTTTAAATAAAAATATAAAAACGCGGTTACACTTGAAAGTTAAAAGTGAGCACACGATTTTAGCATGTATACATAAACCGGACACACAAAAAACAAACAATGGAAGTTCTAAAAGACTTAACATTTCATTTATTTCTATTGGCAATAAAATTAGTAAGAGCTACCAAAGGTGCCACCTTCTCCGTACTAAACCCATGAAGATGTTGACGTGCATCTTTAGTCAATCTCTTAACAAACTCTTTAGATTTCTCCAACCCCATCAGCTTGGGATACGTCAGCTTTCCAAGTAGCTGATCTTTTCCGGCGGTTTTCCCCAATTCCTCCGACGACTTGGTCTCGTCCAAAATATCATCCACCACCTGAAACAACAATCCAATGCACCTTGCAAACTTTCTTACACTCTCAATCTCTTCATCAGATCCACCACCAATAATGGCTCCAAGAACCGCAGCCGTTTCCAACAAAACCGCAGTTTTGTGTACATGGATAAACTCCAAATGCTCTAGTCCGACGTCCTCATTCAACTCCAAACCTTCACTACTTATGTCTTTCGCTTGTCCCGCGACCAACCCTCTAGTTCCAATGGATCTAGCCAGCTCCCTGACCGCCCAAACCATTCTATCCGAGGATATCTCCGCCGTTGTCATGTGCTCAAACGCAAGTGATAAGAGAGCTCCTCCGGAGAGAATGGCGACTCCTTCCCCGTAGGCTTTGTGAGTGGTGGGCTTCCCACGACGCAGATCGTCATTGTCCATACAAGGCAAGTCGTCTTTGATAAGAGACATGGTGTGTATCATCTCAACCGCACAAGCCGCTGGCATTGCGGCGTTTTCTTCGCCGCCCACTAGCTCACAAGAAGCGAGGCAGAGAATAGGCCTAACACGTTTTCCGGCTGCAAGAACCGCGTAACGCATGGCTTCGTGGATCTTGAGTGGCTCACCGACTGGTATGGCTTCGTCTAGAGCTTTGTTCACTGCATCGGCTTTACTCGTCATGTATGGATCAAAATCGAACGTGGAGCTAGAAATTGTATAGATATCTCCATCTTCGTCCTCTTCTACTACTTCCACAATGGGAGAATCAAGAAACTCGGCTACTTCTTTTCTTGATAAAATGGCGGCCTTGGCTTGAGTTTCAAGAGAAGGCTGGAACATGCGGTTTAGCCTTGGCTTGAGATTCTGAAATAAGAAGTTTAGAGAGAGAACAAGGAGTGAGAAATAGAGAAACAGAATTTGAGCGTCCATTTTTCATCAAGACAAACTTCTTCTAGCTCGGGCTATTTGTTGTTTGTCTAATATATATAGGGATATTATATATGTTAACCGATGGTTTATTAGAAAGAAAGCAAGATGCAAATAAACATGTAACCTCTACACGATCTCTTCACGTTATGTTATCTTAATTACGTAAAAGAAAGCAAGATCCAAAAAAACATGGACCTCGTGAGAGCCAACTTCTTTCCTCTCCATTATCTCTTCACGTTTGCATTTTTTTTTTCATTTTCATAAAGCGCCAGTCTTCATCTAGACGCAACTGTACTTCAACTACAATTTTTTAATGTAAGTTCTGTTGATATAGAATATTTCCATATGTATTATTTGGATCTCACACTTTCATATATATATATATATATATATATATATATATATTTCATCAAGCGCTATTATTCCTTTAGACACACAATTATACTTTCATTTTTCATAAAGCGCTAACAAGTAACAACAGGAAACTAATCTAATTATGTTTTTTTTTTGTATTCATATGTATATGTTATATGTTGTATGAATTGAAATTTATACAATTTATACATGTTTATACTATTCATACATGTTCACACTGGTGTATCCTTCACGTGTTATATGTGAAGTTTTTGTGGCAGGCTTTTTGAGCCCATTAGGGGGCTCGAGTAACAATTACTCACACACACAATAACCAATAACATCAGCCCATTCTGCTCCTCTCCATTGCAATTTTCTTTTCTGTCTCTATTCAGCTCTCAATGTTTTTGTTGTTGATCCCGTGACCTGCTTTTTATGTGATGATTGTTGTGTTTTGCTTAATAATGGTTTAAAAAACTTCTTTTATGATTATGTTAAACTAGGATGTGCCTAGTTTAGCACGACTAACTAAAGTTTGAGATTTAAAACATGCCTTCGCAAAATTTCTTATTTTGATTGTCTGAAATTTGAAAGTTGAAAATTTTAGAGAAAAGAGTCGCTGTATTGTTTAATTGTGCTTAATATCGGTTTTAACTAACTCTGTTTTTTAATTCTACGTGCTAAACTACTTAACAGTGGGACTAATTTAGCATTGTCAACCAAAATTTGGTATCTAAACAATAGTCAACCAAAACTTGATGTTTTAAAATTGTCTTCTCAAAAATTCCTGATCTGTCAAAATTTGGAAGTCAAGGATCTATGGACCATTTTCCCATAAGTTTCTCTTCATCTATCATTTACATGATGCTAACCAAGAGTGGTACCTAAAGATTTTAGAAGATCTTGAAGCAATTCTTTTGATTACTCATTTTAAACTAATGAGATCTTAGCTAAAATAATGGTTTTCCTTCCATACGATGGGAATAAGATGTTAGAGAGTCTAGAGGATCTATCTTTTGGAAAATATCATTCTTACAAACCTTTGTGAAAAAGTGAATCTGCTGTATATAAATGCTCTACTTTCTTTAACCATCAGAATTGTTTTTCTAATAAAGCAGTAAATAAAACTCTAGTGCGTCTTTTAACACATGCAAAAGCTGAAAAGAAGTTTCTATGGTAAAAATCTTGCAGTAGTTTTTTACCTTCGGTTATGTTTTTGGTTATTGAATTTGTCCGAAGAGACTACCGTAATTCTTTTAAATGTTACAGCCAAGAATCCAAGATCGGTGTTTAGTTTCGTCACAAGTGTGGCGTCTCTTTTCCACAACGGGAAGATCAAGAGAACATGGTATGTTTAAATAAAAATGAAGACAAAAACATGTAATAAATCGATATCATGGTTTAGCCAGAGGCAGAACACACTAATAAGTATCATAAGAAAGCTGTACAAGCAGTAGGTCTCAAAACACGAAGATAGGAATCATCAAACATAAAAGCAAACTCCAATAAATGTGGAAAGAACAATGAACGAATCTCTCTGTTCCTAAAAACCCTCTAAGGTTTATATCCATAAGTACGGCCGTAGCTGTCATCTCTCTTGTTGTTCCTCAAAGCACAGCAACCAACAGTGTAGACGATGATGAGGAAGACGAGGAAGATGATGTTAACAACTGCAACTTTCTTCCACGCACTCTTGACATTGTCGAGGAGACCCGCTTTGCAAGATTGGCAATCGAAGCAGAGCTTGTTTGGTGCGTTGTCCCAGCTTTGGCAGTCTGGATCCGAGTGTGTCCCGGCCGGTTTGGTCCAGTTTGTCGCGCTTACGTAAGCGAATTGGCATTTCTCTGCGGGTTTGCAGCAACCAGACTGTAACACAAAACAAAACAAAAAAATTCGTTAATTCGTTGTAGTAAGACATCAACATTCATACAGAGAATCAGCTTCAGATACTATTAGACTATCTACTCGNCGCGCTTACGTAAGCGAATTGGCATTTCTCTGCGGGTTTGCAGCAACCAGACTGTAACACAACAAAACAAAAAGATTCGTTAATTCGTTGTAGTAAGACATCAACATTCACACAGAGAATCAGCTTCAGATACTATTAGACTATCTACTCATAAGAGTGAAACTAGAGACCCAAAAGAGCGAAAAACATACAAAACTGCTAATAACAGAACATAACTTAAACTCATAAATCATGATTCTCATTTTTTTGTAAAAGGGCTGAAACTCTATAAAACAAAAAGTAAATCTTTTGTGTTAAAAAAAAGTTTGGATCTTTAAAAGACATGTTTCATAGTCAAAACATTTGAGATCACAAAAAGAGATTTTTAGGGTCAAAAAGGCCCTTTCAAGCCTTTGATCACAACACAAAAAAACAAAGTTATGACTAAAACCCTAAAAAACAGACAAGCTTTTCAGACAAGGAATCAGATCCAATAAGACAAAAAGATTAAAAGCTTTACCTGAAGGGCAGTGAGGTGTTCTTGATAGAAATTATTGACAGGTTCGTCAATAAGCTTAGCTTGAAGTTTAGAACAGACTTTGCTCTCAACAAGACAGCTCCTAATCTTTCTCCAGTTCTTGTCACTGTTCACACGTTTCTGCAACCAGTTAGAGTAATCTCCAAGTCTATACTCTTTATACCCTCTCTCGGAAACTTTCTCCCCTGCGCCTTTGTTAGTGACAACAAAGGCGAAAACCGTAAAGCATAAGACGAGGATAATCAAGAGGAGCATGACAAGGAGATATGTCCAGAGAAGCCACGTGACTCTGCAGCACGAACCGATCAGACCGGCGATCGCTACAACCATGAGGAAAACTCCGAGAGCGATCACGGGCTTGTCCAAGAAACGTTCACACTCCGTTGAGCCTTTTTGGCTTAGCCATATACCTCCGGCTAAGATGGGGATCGAGAGGAGGAAGACGATGAAGTTGAGTACACCGACGAGGTTGTTGCTACAACGAACCATGTTTTCAAGAAGTGGAATTTGAGATGGGTTTTGGTGGGTTTAGGGGGGGGAAGAGGGGGAGTTTTATATAGAGAGGATTGAAACGCGTGAGAGGAAGGAGAAGGTAGGTGCAGAGAAGTTTCTATATTGCTTAATGATGAATTGACGATATCTCTTCTCCTTCTCCTCTTATGAAGTTGTTGAAAGACTTTAAAGACTTTGTGCTTTCTTTGACTGTTTAAACTTCCACGCGTTTGAATGTGAGTGGTGGATTTTGAAGGCTAGGTAATGTGATTAGGACTTGCAAATGTGATTAGGACTTATGAATGGGATTAGGACTTTGCAAATGTGATTAGGACTTTGAATGGGATTAGGACAAATTATAGTATTTTATGTATACTAAATGTCAAGTAATTGAGATATTTTTTCTTGTTGTTTTTACTTGCGTGAGAGAGATGGAAAAGGTTTCCAAAGTCTTATTTGCTTTTGCTTACTCGTTTATTTCGTCAACGGGTTTACTCGTGTTATATAGTTTAAGGAAATTTAAATAACTAAATTGAAATTTGTTTTTTTTTGAGCTTCTTGCGTTGCTACCTAACTAATATTCGCGTTTGGCTAGTCATTTGAAATCGATAGAGTATTTCAAGTTTTTTGATATTTGGGTTTAGGGACAAATGATTTGTTATGATATTTTATATATTTGGGTAATTATTAAGTACCCACAATTATTATAAACCTGAAATTTTAAAAATATAATATATAAATTAAAACATAGCCAAAATGAAATATTAATTATTTTAGTTAGCTATTTAGATTTTAAACACTAATTTCATATACTATTTAAATAATACTCCATATCAGTTTTTGCAAATTGTTATTTCTACTATGTCAAACAATTGAGATTTTCTTCTTAGTTTTACTTGCGTGAGCGAGATGGAAAGGTTTCCAAAGTCTTATTATGATATTGTTTACTCGTATACTTGGAATTGGTCGACGGTTTTAGTCGTGTTATACATATTCAAAGGAAAATAAAATCAGTAAATTGCAATTTGCTCTTTATACTTTGGAGTCTGCGTAGCTGCAGCGCTACCTAACCTACTTATAGAAAATAGAAAATTGGAAGTATTTCAAATTGCATAAACCCTTTTATTTTAATTCAGATTACATGAACTTATTTAAAAACATGTTGTTATAGATCAGTGGTTTCTTACGAAGTCATTTCTCTTTCCCTCTTGGTGATTGATGACATCTCACAAGAGGCTGAATGGTGACGTCTCACAACGGTCTTGTACATTATTAGCAGTTAAAGCGTGTTGAGTTCCTTTAGTTTACATTTACTGCTGAGGTCTGTTGAGTTTATTTTTCCCTATTCGGCGGCTGGTTGGTCTTGGGTCGCTATCTAGCTCCTGCTGTGGAATTTTTTCATCAGCAGCTCATTCAAAATTCTGGGTTATAATTAAGGTTAATTTCTCCCTATTTAGTTTAATTAGCATGTTCTTCCGAAATTGTTGATTAAATTTCATTTCGGTATTGTAAAACTTATTTTATTAAATCAAAACTGAGATGATCCAAAATGTCTGCACTTTTGAATTTGGTAATTTTATTTTACTTGGAGCAATATAAATTAGAAGTGTTTGTATTAGATGTTTTTGAACCTTGAGAGTCAATGGGGACTTGTTGACGTATATCAATTATCTTCTTCTATCTTCCTCTCTAAATTACCCCGAAATTCTGAATACATAAAGAATGTAATCAATTTTTTTCGTGACCCACTTACATCAATGGGCCTTTGTATTTTAAGGCCCATATTAACTGACAAAGCAGAACAATTGAAACTCACAGCAAACACGCACCCCCAAAAACGTGAAGAAGGAAGATAAACAAAAGAGAGAAAAATGAGGAATGTGATTCTGAATAGAATATTCTTCTCCTCCAAATCACTCCCTCTCACTCCTCCCCACCTCCTCCCTTTCTTCCATACCTCCGCCGCCGCCTCAGCTTCGTCTCCATCTCCGAACCGAGCGATTCACTCCATGGCAAACGTCTCACCACTCTCTCAACCGGATCCAACCGGAGATGGTTCCGTCTCCGTCACTTCCGCTTCCTCCGCCATAGATTTTCTCTCCCTCTGCTCTCGCCTCAAGGTACTGTAACCGATAAGATCGAGGGTCTTCTCTCGTTAAATCTCTCATTCAAGGAATATCCGAGATCTATAGGATCAAGCCACGTGGTTACTTTGATTGTTTATTTAATGTGTTTGGGTTTGATGAAAATAGACAACTCCAAGAGCTGGATGGGTTAAAAGAGAAGTGAAGGATCCAGAATCAATAGCGGATCACATGTATCGTATGGGCCTTATGGCCCTTGTTTCTTCAGATATTCCCGGTGTTAACAGAGACAAGTAAGTAAAAGCTTAGCTTTCTTTGCTTGCTTGCTTCCAAAGTTTCAATTTTATGTGAGATTAGATTAACTGAAACTTTCCAATGCTTCCTTCCTTCAGATGTATGAAAATGGCAATTGTTCATGACATTGCAGAAGGTTACTTCTTCGTCCTTAACCTTTTTTAAATGTAATCACCGTTTCTTTCTTTTAAATTCTATTAATTGTTTTGTTTGGAGCAGCCATTGTAGGGGATATCACACCTACTTGCGGGGTCTCTAAAGAAGAGAAGAACCGTAGAGAGAGTGAAGCGCTCGAACACATGTGCAAACTCTTGGGTGGTGGAGAAAGAGGTTCGCTTCTCTTACTCTCATTCTGATAAACTTTTACATTGTTCTTAGTGCTCTTTTTTTAATACAAATGCAGCTGAAGAAATCGCGGAGCTGTGGAGAGAATATGAAGCAAACGAATCACCAGAAGCCAAAGTTGTTAAAGATTTCGATAAGCTTGAGATGATACTCCAAGCTTTGGAATATGAACAAGGTAATATGATTAAGAAACTCCTCCTGATTTGACAAATATGGATATAACTAAAAACTCGATTTCTTTTTTGTTTTTTGTTTTTTTGTTTTTGCGCAGAGCAAGGTAAAGATTTAGATGAGTTTTTCCAATCAACCGCAGGTAAATTCTTTTCATCAAATGTTTCTATAAGTTTATAATCAGAGTACATATAGTTGAAGGTTGTTTCGGTTTGATTCAGGGAAGTTTCAGACTGATATAGGCAAAGCTTGGGC
>OVBX01001570.1:0-25107 GCA_900406325.1 Erucastrum elatum | reverse complement strand
CGCATGATAAATAGTTTTAGCCGTTGATTTCGAGAGAACCGTTTTTGACCCCAACAATATTTTTTGTTTGCTTTGAACCAGGCGAGAAACATGGATTGGTTGACCGTCTTTTTTGTGAGGATACTCTCAACAGGTTCATCTTCATCGTAAAACACCATCTCCTGATCCGGAAGATGAAATCCAAGCTTCTCAACGGAAGTAGTACGATAATGTGTAGGAAAAGCAAGAATCCGCCATGACGACTCACATGCAGTAAGATATCTGTTTAAGAGATAAGAAAAAATATAGTTTAGTAGATTTACAATATATAAATATATATATATATATATATATATATATAAATTTAAAGAAAGCACATTAATAATGGTATGAGTTAAATAATCAAAAATATTATGAGAGTTATTTGATTCCTATGTAATAGGTTACTCGATATTGAAAGTACATTCTAAGGAATTACTTTCTTTAAATTTGCTACTGAAGACAAATTTCGTTAATAGTCCAACTATCCATATGTTTAATTTATAATCTATATACAGTAAAAAAAGATTATTTATCTAAATGTAATAATACCTGCAGCCGTAATATGTTTTGATCTCGTCAATGACGCCATCTTCATCTTCTTTATCCATTGCAGCTGAAACATAATTCGGTCCCTTATGGATATACTTGAACAGATACTTAACAGCACGTGTTTGGACACACCACTCGACATTCATATGCGCCCGGTATTGTAACATGAGCTCTCTGTTGTATGGTACAACATAACCATTGTCTAATTTGATTCCATTTTTCTCAATAAATCTACCATCAAGCCGACGCATGTAAGCAGGGAATCCATTTGCGTCTATCGATGTCCTGACGTTGAGAGGTTTCGGAAACATCTTTGAACATTTACCGTTAACCATACATACATTATCCTTCTTTGCTGCACCGCAAGGTCCATGCATCATACATTCCCCGATGATTTCATACAGTTCTGGATCCTTCTCCTTATCCGGGATTTCAGCGGAAATTATCATATCGATATCATCGGCTATTGGAAATTTATAATCTTTTTCCATGAACACAAGAATATGAGCGTGTGGCATTCCTCTTTTTTGGAACTCAATAGTGTACATAACTGAAAAATGAAAAAAAAAACATGTTCATTTATATTACGTAAATATATTATCTAAAGTAGTTCATCTTAAAAAAAGTAGTATAAGAAACATATTGCAACGTGTTTTAGTAAATTTACCTGCAGCAGTTGGCCCAAAGATGCCGTTCTTTTTCGTCAGCTCAGATATAAAATGGTCAAGTTTGATCTTGAATACTCTACACAAAATATCCGGTCTGTCTTCGCTGGTTAGATTATATTTTTTCAGATACCTTTTAACTTCGGGCCATTTGGGATTGCAAGTATAAGTGATGAAAAGATCTGGAAATCCAAAGTACTTGCACAGAGCCATGGCATCATAGAAGTGCTGCTTCATATACCTTTGACCGCCAGTGAACGTAGCTGGGATAAAAATTCGGCTCCCTTGCTCAGCCATCTTAGCTCCACCTCTTGCAGCAGCTTTCTGGATTGCATCGTAACTATCTGACCGGAGCTTCTTCTGATTCAACCACACGTAACGCAGTCTGCTTGATTCTATCATAGTGTAGGCGTCCACAAGGAATTGATGAAAGAGTCTGCCTGATCTTGTTACTGTAGGTGCTTCCCGCTTTCTCTCTAAAATCCGAAATGCAAAGTATTCACGCATTGTTACTGACTTGCGTTTCCTGGCAGTGGTGTCTTCAAAACCAATAGGAATGTTTAATCGAAAGCCATCTTCTCCATATGGAAACAACAGTGGATACTGCAGTGCCAAATAAGCCGGATGTAATTCACTTATTCTTTGCAACTTCCCACCTGTACTCTCTAAGACAATATCTCGTGTCTCCATATTTAAAACAAAATCTCCAGGTATCAAAGCAGCCACTTCATCTACAGTAGGAAGATTATCAGTCCGTCCATCAGATGTGCGACTTTCAATCAACCTCATCCTGTAGCCTGTTGATCCTTCTACGTCGAATCTGTCTCTTGCATACCTAAAAGCCTTTACATGAGGGTTACACTGATCTAACATATTCTTCAGAAGAAGAACAACTGATTCTCTCAGTTTCTTAGCACCGGCTCTATCAGACCTGGAAAATATTTTTAAAAAATATTTATGTATATCGTTGTTTAGAAGATAATATACTGTGCATACTAAAATGATAGTAAATTAAGCAAGTCAGGAAAATTACCCGGCATATGCATCAAGCCTATTTTTTATCTCGTTTAGAGGATCAATGATATAAAGCTGCGAAAATTTCGGAGCTTCTCCAGGCCCGGGGAGTATATCACCAATACGATGATAGTTCTCACCGGACATTCGGAAAACAAATGAACCACGACCATTGTTAATAGAATGATCTATCTTCCCTCCAAGAGATGTGAAAGAGAACATCATATTGTACGCTCGTATGAACTCTCGAAAATGTTTGCTTAACTCGTCTCCTTTGCATAGCAAAGCTATTAACTCCATCGGAGGATTTGCAAGACGAGGAAGCACAACCTTACCACGTTTACAACACATTGTGAAGACAGGATTGGAACTACGACGACGTTTTCCAATTCTTTCACCATACCACATATAGGCTTCGCAAAACCTACAATTCCAAACTGGATCTCCATCATCGTAATAACCTGCCAAGGAAAATAAAAATATGCATTTTATTATTTGTGAGATCATTGTATAATTTGAAGTTATTTCATAATAACATGCATTTTTATTACTTTCGGATCATTACCGTTCTTTTGTATCCCGATCATAACAGCCGCAGCAACTGCTTCATTACTTGGTTGTGGGATATGTTGTGGTGATGGGTTTTTCAAAGACTCTCCAGCTGGATAGGTACTGTAACTGAGATTATTTTCATCATCATTTTCATCTTCAGACTCACTCTCCATTTCATATCGATTATTATAAGCTGGATGAATAAGTGTAGGACATAGTCAAATCATATGATCCATGCAAATAAGTTTGTTAATATGTATAGATTTTCAATGACTTCTTACCTTCAGGATGCTCCTCAACTCTGAATCTTGGTGGAACAACTTCTGGTGTTTTGTTTCTCTCGGATCGCCTCAAGGGAGCTGAAAAAGCAGTATTGTAAAATATAAACCCACATCTATTCGCAAAGGAGCTGGAGATTATTCGATACACATTGAGGAGCAGAACTTTTACAAAGTAGATTAATGCAAAAATACTAAATAAAACAGCAATTTGCTTTCTACGGTAACATGAAATAAAAATTTACCTGCAGGGTGTTGATCTGGTACAAACGGAGATGGAACAGTTCGAGTTGAATTTCCTTGTATTTTGGGACCTTGCCTTCCTGCTCATAACATATTAATTTTAGTAGCACTGTAGAAATAGTATGATAGAATACGCAACAACCACGTTACTTGAAGAGATCATTATTACCTTTATTGTTTCCTAGCTTTGAATTCACCGAGGCCGGTGATCCAAGGGGCTTTCGTTTCCTCAACGAAATTCCGCTGGTTGAGGAAATTTCTTGTTGATTAACAATTGTACCTACAAAGATGACATGTTATTATTATAATTCACTTCTGCTTACATAGAATGAGTTAATATCGAAATATCAGTAAAGTCATAGATTACTTGATTGTTGGATGTTGGTTCCATCACCATAAGAATTTTCGGTAGTTGGTCCACTTTGCGTCGAAGTAAACGAGCCTGCATTCATAAGTGTAATGACCAAACAAATGAGTAAGAGTTAATTTCACTTCCAATTGTTCCAGTTATTCTTTACAACACATAGGCAAGTAGTGGGGAATATGAATGAAACTTTTACTTGAAGTTGGTACAACTGAAGCCTTTCTTGGCTTGAAAATCCTTGTAACTGTAAAATATTAATCACAATTAAGCAGTGAAAGTATTTTATTTTGTCAAAAGACTAACAAGAATCAACGTGGAGAAAATAAATCTTGATGGAGTCGAACCTCTATTTGACGTGGTAAGGCCTATTGTTCTTTTGTTATTCAATTTATCCTTTCTCGCAACTCTGGCCTGATTTTTTCGTCCATGTTAAACATTTTCAGAAACACAAATTAATGTTACTCAGTCTGTTGACATAAATTTCCTACCAAGTTAGACGGACACTCTGATGGCCGTGGAATAATCGGTCGAAATACTTGATTCCTAACATTATCAAAGGGTGCCCGAAAAGGATTGACAGATTGTGAAGGTATAACATTTGTGAGCAATGAGTTTTGTGTTATATTCCCCACAACAGTATTCTCATTATCATTGGTACCTACATTCACATAATAATAAAGAATAATTAGACAACTATCGCTTCGAATAACATGTCAAACATCTGAACAAAAATTATAAAACACAATCGATTTGAGTTGTTTAGATCTTTCTGTTATTTATTTATCAAATTAGTAATTCTTGTATTTCAAAATACCAGTCGATTTGTTATTCATTAGAACGAATGTGTATCATTCACATGTTTTATGTAGAAACAACCCGCAGAAAACAAAATCAAAGCGTGCATAATTTTCAGTTGAACATACCCTGTTTATATTTCTTCTGTGGTCTATTACCAGTGTCTGAAAAAACTGGATTACTTCTCTTCATGCTTCTTGCCCACAAAATCGAATGCTTGTATTTTCAGAAAGACCACGTTACTACCTATAACTTGGCAATTGTGCAGTTAGATCCAAGGATTGAATAAAACACATCAGTTTGATTAGCCTAATCGAAGATTTGAGTTCATAAGCCGACCTGATTTCTTAAAAATTATGTTTCCAACAGAAAGGTTTCTCGACATTCGGCCTTTACTATATTTTTATTTGATAACGATTAGGCTAACATGACCATTACATTTTAGCATCTTAAAATATACGTACAGCGGAAAAGATATATTAAATTTCCTTATCTAACTCATACCTTATATGTTACTTTGAAAAAACTTTATGACATTATATTTGTTAATATCTTCTTTGAGATATTTCACATTATTTATTGTGAATTTTTGGGAGTTTTCCATATAAAGTTCCCATTTATTTTACGTCTGTAAATATATGAGATACTACAGTTGGAAAACCTATTTATATTTTTATGTAGTTATATTTTTAAGCTAAAGAATAATAATAAGATTACCCTTGTTACCGATAGCTTAACTAATCATATTGTTAAATTTTTGTAAACCAAATAGTTAATGACGATGACATTTTGTTCGGTATATATTTTAAAATTTGCTAGAATGTGGAGACAATAATAATATATTAAAAACAGCTGAAAATTTTGATGCAAAAGTATTGTAACATCTCATAATTCATGCAATAAACTTAGAAAACCAAAAACAGAGACAATAAAAAAACTCCCCCTTTAAAACAAAACAAATCCCGTCTTAAACTCTTCTCTAATGGATATTTTGCAAGTGCATAATGGACATCAGCTTTCTCTTGTTTGTCGTGGATTAGCATCACCTCTCGTACTCAGTCCTCTTCCGGCTCAAGATCATTAAAAATCACCATATGTGGCTGCAGAAAATAATGAATTGGTTAGAATATATCTTGCGTTTAAATAGTTTTGGGTTAAACTATGTAAAAAATATTACATGTGGATCAAAGTGTTGAATTATTTCTGCATCGTCAATCACCAAATCAACAATGTATGGTGGATTCTTTTCTTTTTTTCCCATGAGATCCGATAGTAATACGAAATAAAAGTTTCCTCCCAATCAAATTTGTTAGAGACTGAGGTAAAACATGTGGATGTTCCTGGAAAAAAACATAAACCCAATTAAATTTTGACTAACGACGTATTATTTATTATATATTAGACATGAACAAAATACCTGCACAATCTCTTCGACTAAATGGACAGCAGGTCTCCTGATGAGTTTCTGTGCGACATTTTTGAAGAGAAAAAACTTGACTTCTTCTTCTGATTGATCAGAGACACGTAAGACCAAGTAGTAACTAAAAATAATAATTTTTATCAGTTAAGATCAAAAGATAATATGATATTAGAAAGGTACAAAGTATCCTTACAAAACATTCGTACCAGTGAATACCATTTTGAACATCCTTTTCGCATGTTGAGCACTTATATATAGAAATCTGTGGAATATCTTGCTCAATATCGTCAAAACCATCTTCTTTTCTGACAACTCTCCTATTGCAAAAGTTGCAGGCAGTGTAGTACCATGGTTTTTCCAAATCAATTGTCTCAATTTTGCCAACAACAACAAAGGTTCCTGCCTATTTGTATTAATATAAAACTCGTAAATATCCACTGATATGATAAATTAATTACATAATAAAAAAACGTTTGAGTGTAATGTGCATCTCATGTATATTTACCTCCTTTCCTTCGATTATTTCTTTTATTGTCTTCTTCATGCTTTCCATTGCTTTAAAAAATACTGTGATTGGTTAAATAAAAATAAAAAGAATACTTGAGAATCGATTATTATAACATAGTCATAACTTACTTATAGAGAAGATAGGTAGATGGAGATTTTGAACCTCTTTGGTGAATCGTTTATGTATAGAATGAGTAGGTATTTAAACTTAATATTTATAAGACCGTGACATTAGTTGACCTAGGTAATCAAAACCTATACGTACCATTGAAGTTTTAGGAAACATTATATTCACTTTTTTTAGCAACAAAATATTCAACTTCATGTTCATAATGAGAAGAGTACTGATCAAGTAATTTTTTTACTTTCACCATATAAATTTTAAAAAGACAGTTAAAAGGTAATAGTGGATGTCGTTATACTAAAACTATTTTATATTATGGAAACATGTCGCTTTAACTATTTATTTCCTTTTATTTTAGATATGATATCACATAAATTTCAAATGCTAAAGATTAAGGAAAGGAGTTGTGGTCAAGTAATGCCTCCACAAGTTTTCTAGATTTACAATATTATTACTATTATGTTATTCGGACCATTGGAACTGTGGTGCTAATTTTAACACATATTTGCTACATCTTGTCTAGAACAAGCTATATATACAAATTACAATTCTCCAAAACATAACTTTAACACACCTCAATAAAACATTTCACTCGATGTAAGCTTATTATAATGTGTTAATATAGGGATTGATGACAAATGTGAGATTAGTCCATTGCATGGCATGTAATATTTTTGGTACTTTACAGACGGTTCTAGTCAGATTACCATGGCCTTGGTAATATGGTAATGCATCGAAAAATAACACTGACATCAACTATGAACCATTGCATATTGAAAAGACGTGTCCAACTTTGACCAGGCTTTTTTTTTCCCGTCCAAGCTAATTGAAATTTGATTCTCCGACATGTACTCATACATACATAAATAGATCATTGTTCGGGTTGGTTTGTACTTTCAGATAAAACATTACGGCTTTCATTTTCGAACCAAATTATAATGTGGTGCTGATCTTTAATAAATCAGCTACATTCTAAATATGTTATAAATTACGAAAGCATAAGAATTATCAATGAAATACGACAAACTATCTTTTCTCGATTTGTGATATCAATAAGCATGCCTCAAAAGGAACGAATAACTTCTGTACTGAAATGACAACACCAGTTCACAACAGCCTTTTTTTCCCTTGCATGCGTCCACCAACTAAAAGGTACTATCACTTTAAGTTTCAGGCGAGCTTCTTTATAAGTACCACCCTACAACTTCTTTCATTAATTCTTACCTAAGTTTATTGTAACCAATTTTTGGAGACCAAAAACCAGCAAAAGAATTTCAAACCGAGCATCCAAGAAAGTAACTTTGGGGAAGATGGGATCAGAAACTTCGGTGAACAATTACAACACTCTACAAACCGGTAATTCCTCTTTAGCCCCAAACAACACGAACTCAGATGCCAAAACCTACTACAGAAACCTCTCTCTGGCGTATTTTGTCTCTGAACCTTTCGACATGCTTACTAAACATGCTAAGTTGAAAGAAAAGTGCTTGGAGGCTAACAACCCGGAGGCACACTATATTGAGGGTGTGCTAAAATACTTTGCTCAGAAAGAGAGGCGGGCCGGCATGGATCATCTACGCCAAGCATCCATGTTAAACTATCCAAACGGTACGTATCTTTACGGTGTGTTAATGCTTGCCTTAGGTCACTATAGAAAAGGTAAAAAGTATTTGGATAAACTGGAATGGACAAAAAAGCTTTCAACCTCTGATCATTGCTGGGAAGTAGTCCAGAACTCCCTAAGCTCAATGGCAATTCAAATTATGCATAGATCGTATTATGTGAATATGGACAACTTTCACCCACGGTCAAAATGCAACAAATACGATGACATGTTTGAAGTATGCAAGGATTGTTACCACTTCAAAAGACTTCACCAATTTGTTCGGTTTGCTATGGATAATGACGATAAACAAAAAAAGTGATGGTCGTTAATTACGCACGCATGTAAAAATAAAGGTGGAGTTTTACATCTTTTTCTATCTATTTCGTCCAGCTTGTTGTAGAATAACCTACTAAGTATGTGTTTTCTCTGTATTATTACTTTCTAAATTAATGAATTTAGTCTACTTCTTTTGATCTTATTCCATTTAGTATATTGTGCAATGTAATGTGAATTTATGTGGTTGCAACTTACTATAAAGTTAACAAATATAATATGAAAATCAAAAAGCCCATATAAGAAACAAAACTCGTATCAGATGGATTAATACCGTAAAAAAATAGCGAGAGATAAAACAATATATTATAGCAACATTCAAGTCTAAAATTTGGGTGTCCATGTTTTAGAGTTTCGATCCCAAACAAAGGCCCTAACAACACCGCCACATTCAGCCTTTAGATTTCCTCCTTCATACGATGGTTTGTTAGAGTCCATCCAATCCGTGAACTTGGATTCTGTGTGATTCTCACTTTGATTTAATAATCTCCCGATATTAACTTCATGTTTTCCGCTGTCTCTAAAACGCATCATACTGTTATATTGATGCCACAGGCTTTGTTTAGCTTCTGTATGATTCTCAATCTTATGGTAAAGCTGAACCAAATATTACGACATTTGATATATCAGAGGTAGAACTTTAGTATAGTACTCATATTGCATAGATACACATACTTACATAGGAGCATGAAAATGCTGAAGTTTTATCACGATCCAATATGCACAATTCCTTTAAGAATAAAAAATAATAAGACCTATAAGAGATATGACCATACAAAAATATTGGATCTGGATATCGATTATACCTGTGTAGAAATTGACCATAGATACTTCGACGGCTGCATGTTACCCGATGAATTTTAGGATGGATACTTCTTTCTTGTAGTTGGCTTTATATAGCGCTGATAAGGTTGTGAGAGACTTTAGGGTTGTAAAATATATATAGGGTTTTCATAATAAGGATAAAAGATTTTGCATGTTTAAACTTTGCAATTGGGCTTTAATATTAGTAATCCCTCAATTAAAGCCAACTAAAGGAGATTAATAAAAATAATTACTTAACAACAACTAAAAAACATTTCTTTCCACGCAAGAACTTCGACTTATAAATTATAATTTTTATTTTGACAAGCTCCATATATAAAATAATTTATGGAATATGTTATTCTGCTTTTTCGAACAATATTTGTCGAAAGTGGCCAATCATTTAGATTTAGTCGTAGATAAATAATTGAACAAACTATTATTTAAGCACGGTTTTGACATTGAGTATATAAAATTATTTTATATCCCTTGTAACAATCGATAAAATATACAGTATATTATTTCATGGTCATGCAGTTAGAGTAAGGACAAAGTTTCTATCAATTTAACAAAACTAACCATAGAATACTTAAAACATTGGGATAAAATAAATAGTTAAACAAAAACACAATGGTGCAAATTTAATTCAAACAGAAATTAATAACTTGCAAAGACTCGCAAAAAAAAAAATTAAAACCATATCAGCCATCTAGGCATATCATCCGACGTAATATAAAGCTACATTACGGTGCTATCTTCTTTTTCTTGCTCGGACAGTAGTTTCCATTTTCATTAGCAGCGATTGGGGAGCCTCCTCGTTTATCAGAAATTCTCTCATTAGATGTACAGTCCACACATGGGTAGAACGTGTTTGAAGGTCCCTAATGATAAACATGTTAATTTTAAATACGTACAACTGGACATTATGAAAACTGTCTTAATGATTCAAACAAATCCACGTACCTTAGGATAAGAGGAGACGTCAAACTCGTTTATCATATATGGGCTGGTGATAACCTTCTGGACTTTGAATGTGTCATCCGCATACTGATAATTAAGCCTATCTATTATGATCTTAAAGAGATAAGTTTTACCAATTAAATTTTTGAGATAGGTGCTTAAAACATTCGGTTCGAGGAGCTGCAAAACAAATACACATTATTTACATCACTAAAAATTACGTGTTTGCCATTCAAATTAGAAACTGAACTATAAGATTGGTAGATTATAAGAAATTAGATGGCATACTTCACGTCTGCAATGCGGACTCGGATGTAAGCAAGGTTGACGGAGCAATTGTAATGCAATTTCATCTAACACCAAAAAGTTTGTGTGGGCAGTATCATAAAGTACAACCAAATGCAACTTGTACCTAAAAGAGATGACTTACTTAGATAATTTAACAGAATACACATATAAATATAACTGGGTCGTATATTAGTACCTTAGCTTGAGCTTAGGATTGAGCATCTTGCACTTGGTACAATAGAGCATACAACGAGCATCGAGTTCAAAGGTTCCTTTTGTAAATATGTTATTATGCAACATATCTATTCGTGTATCACAAACTTTGCAACTCATATAGTACCAGCCCATATCATTATCAATCGCAGCAATGGTACACTTTACAAAACACCTTTCGACCTATTACATATATTTAGAATCGTAACCAAAATTAATATACCGAACATCTACTAATAATTTTCTAATTAACAATAAGTTCGTCAGGTTACCTCTCTGGTCTCCAAAATTTCAGCTATTGTTTTTTGTTGAGTAAGAACGAAGTATTGTTCTTCATCGCAAGTGATGGACTCCATAGAAAATGGTTTCCACGGAACAATGGACACTGCTTTATTTTCCTTGGGCAACCTTCCAAAAAAATTAATACTAATTAAAGATTGAATAGAAATACACTATTTTGTATAACGTTCTTGTTCTAACTTACAATCTGGCGAACTCTTCCACCTCTTTAATAGATGGATTCAGGGAAATAGAAGACACATTGTAGGCATTGCACAGCTTTCGCTCATCTAAAGGGAAGTATACATATGTATTGTATAAACAATATATTATTTTAAAACCTCAATTAAGATCATTGAAATATAAAGTCCATAATAAGGATGTTTACCTTTCAATTTTCCTTGAATCTTGGCAAACTTAAAAACACAAATTAGAGTCTTTTCGCAAAGAAGATGGATTGCTTGACTGAGAGAATTTGCAACCTTTCCCCACACAACCAATGGAAGCGTGACGTCGCTACGTATAAAAAGAGCCACGAAATAACTTATAAGTTATTGGATATTACAAAGATTAAGTTAGAGCAAATATAATGACTCTTTACAATGTAATATTTAATAACTTACTGGATATTTTTCAAAAGTAGTTCCATCTTTTCTGTGTCCTTCCCATTAAGTGACACGATTTGAAGAGGGGTTACCTCCACAACCTGACCTATTACATCTATAAATCACAAAGTAAGTACAATATTAAAAATACAAAACTACGAAACTCGTCATATATAAAGTGTTAAGATACTCACCAACCAAATATTCAGGGTCCAAACCACCGTCTAAAATTTCTCCAAATTGCACAGGCTTGAAACCAGTCAACCGGTAAGACAATTCTTCACAGTTTCGAACACGAGTGAAATCTTCGAACAAAATTTTGTAAGGGTGCTTGGTATAACGATAGGTCTCACACGACTGATCAAGATTAAAACTGATGAATATCTTCGAGGCACCTTCTTCGACAAACTCGAAAAAGTTATCAATCAGTTCATCTTTAGCAGTTGCATGAATCATATCACCCTGTGGCACATATAAGTAAAATGGTTAAAAATAATGACAGTGTCTCTTTGCCTACAATATTGTAGACAATAACAAAATCGGAAAGTGGTGAAAGTGATATAAATCTTACATTGGAATCAATGACAACCATCTCAATTGCTTCTATAATGTTAAGTTTCGAGTATCGCTTCCACAGACGGATGATCTTAACCTTTATTTTCCAAATGGATTTCGAAGGATTCAAGTCTCTAACATTGTCAAAATTCCCACTCATCTTACGGTTTAGATGTTATGTGTACTCTGTTTTTCAGTTTTCTGTTGTCTACGTAGAGAAGCCTTCTCTATTTATATATAATTCATATTAGATTAGGGTACAATACTACTTAGGTGTCTTAAATTTGCGTGATATTTTATAAATTTACTCCTATGACATATGGTAAGAAGAATTAAGTAGTAACGACTTGGCCACCAAGCATCATAAATCGGTTATTGTAAACTATATTTATATATTGTCCATATACGGTCGGGTGTTACGATATTAATTTGGTGTCTTAAGTAGTGGATATTCTCTAAAATCCCTAATGTAAATAAGTATATATATCCCCCTAATAATGAATATGTGACAACTTATTCACCAAGGAAAAAGTAAATATATATATATATATATATATACTTATATATATTTACTTATATCCCCCTTATTCACCAACTAATGTAAATTATTATTTTTTTGGTCGAAACCAACTAATGTAAATAAGTAAATATATATATATATATATATATATAAATATATATATTTACTTATATATATACATTTACTTATATCCACCTATATATATATATCCCTGTATATGTGCTTGAAGAAATATTCATTTCTTATAATTTTTGATCATTACAAAAGTATGATAAACATGAGATAATAAAATAATTTTTTTATAGTTTTAAGGATATAAATAGGTGCAAACATTCAGTGTACAAACTTGTCCAATATATATCTCCGCCATGTTCACTTCCACTATCAACATCAAGTTGGAGTCGGGAAATAATTATGATTCTCAATCATTATGTTTTAGAAGACAGGGCAGATGAACAAATCTATGTGCTATTAATTTTCTCTACTGCCAAAGTGATAATTACTTCACTGCATACAATCGTAACTAACAAAACATATTTGCACAATGTCTAACCAAAACATGAAAGCCAAATATAAGACAAGGCAATAAGAAACCTTTCAATGAGATGGCGAATAATAACTTGGTTAAAACATAACATAATAAGTTTAGTTTAACAACCAGCCAAGTTTAACATACCAAAAAATATCTTCATAAAGACATCACCAAAATACCAAAAACATAAAAGTTATAATTTATTCTAGAAGATATTAAGAACCCCGCGATGTTAACGATACATCTGTGGCTCATTCAACTCGTACCAGTTGATGATTGGTACGATAACATCAGACGCCTTCGCATCGGCAATCACAAGCTCCGACTCCAACTTCTCTCTCTCTTCGCTCAATGCAGAATCCTTGAAGAGGTCGTCAATGAGTTCCAGTTTGCCATCTATGCGCGAGACCTCACGCTCCTGTCGATGTTTCTTGAACTCGGCATCCTGTTGTTGCTTGAGCATATAGAGTTTCTCTCGGTAATGTTCGGTCATCGCCTGCATTCCTCTCTTGTATCCCTCATAATAAGAAGTCCCATAGTCTTTTTCCTTAGGAGCCTTAAGTTTGAAGTCCCTGTTACTTGCCATGGTGAAATCTTTGGCTGCATATTATGTGTTACCATTTTTGTTAGAAAAATAAGAAAAAAAACACTCTGACATAATCCTAAACTACTATCACATAATCTCACATAAAAATCGAAAACTAATCCCAAATAACATCATTTTAAATATGAATCGAGTCATTCATATCTATCTAAAACGCCTTTTTAATTCGTAAACTTATTTAATCAAAACAAAAAAATATTGAATATCATGAACATGTGTATTTGAACTACAAGATTCGTGTCGGATAGAAAACCGAAACTACTATCACATAATCTCACATACTAATCTAAAACTAATCCCAAATAACAACATGTTAAATGACGAATCGAGTCATTCATATCTATCTAAAACTCATTTTTAATTCGTAAACTTATTTAATCAAAACAATAACCGTTTGAATACCATGAACATGTGTATTTGAACAACAAGATTCGGGTCGGATAGAAAACCTAAAACAATATTGATTCCAGTTTTAACACAAATATGGTAAAACAGATCGATCTACAATACCTTAGTAAAACGAATCAAAACAAAGGAGGTAGAAGAGAAACATATTTACCGAAAGTTGAAGAGACTCAAATGGATTCAGAAGAGAGATGATATAAATTCTAATGAAAAAGGTGGAATGTTTGTGCTTTGACCCCTTTGATCTTATTTATAGGAGGATGCAAAGGGAAGACTCTGGAAGGGTCGTGTCTTTTCACTTTCATTTATAAAGGCATAAATTTTTACAATTAATATATAACATTACATTATCGTTAATGGTGGTAAAATATCTTATGCATATTAAATTTACCGATCTCCTTCTAAAGATACCTTTGGTCACCCAAGGACATAATCCGCCACTATATACCTATATGTATATATTCCGTATAAACTTTTTCCTTAGCTATATTACATATAATATAATGTCTCGATTACCTATTGCTATTTTATACAATGTACATAAGATAAAATCCTGTTAATCTAATGAATATTCACCTCTTGCTACTTTTGTACCCACTATGATTATATATAGGGGAATAATGAATAACACCCAAAAATTAATAAAACAAATGCAATTATATGTTTTTTTCTCTAACAAAAAATCCCCATATAGAATTGAAATCGGAAATCCAAGAAATAACAGTGCTGAAAAACATTAAAACAAAAGAAGTCCAAAGCAAACAAAATCATAAAAGCAGAGATTTCAATAGCTTAATCTTCGAGCTGTTTACTCGCCCTTGATTTTCTTTTTAGCCTGTTTCTTGTTTACTGATCGGTGATAC
Organism: Erucastrum elatum; assembly: GCA_900406325.1. Lineage (NCBI taxonomy): Eukaryota > Viridiplantae > Streptophyta > Magnoliopsida > Brassicales > Brassicaceae > Erucastrum > Erucastrum elatum. Next base: position 10,008 of record OVBX01001570.1, on the reverse strand, counting down.
TCCCCCTCATTGTCTTCCTCTCCTTTGCTTTTTCTTTTAGACACAGGAGTTGCAGAGGAACCACCAGAACCATCGGATATCTCCTCCGGGGCCGGCAACATTAAAATCTGTCATTGTAACATATAGTTACATGTTAAATATCGTCTGTGATAGTTGTATATGATAACTTAACTAAAAGGTGTAACTTAATTACCGATTTAGTTGGCAAAGCAGCAAACTCATCAATCATTTCACGATCATCAGTAGCACTACGAACAAGATACTGAGAACTCTTCCCTTTAAGGTTGTCAGAATCAATTGAAATTTCAAAAAGCATTCTCTTCCCAAACAGGTCAGTGACTGCTTCCGGTAAGAAGTCGGGATCTTCATTCTATCATAAAACAAAGATATATTGACATGTATTTTATCATTCTATCATAAAACAAAGATATATATTTATAAAATGGCATCATATATGACATTAAACTAACTTGTAATTGCTTTTAGCTTTACCTCATCGTAGAGTTCAGCAGCAGAACGACGCACTATCAACTGAGCATTGGTATCAAACAAAAGAAAATCTGCTTCACCGGATTCGTCTTTAACATTGACAATTAACTTAAACCTAGAAAGAAAGAAGAATTTAAGCTCGATAAATTTGAATACGACTATTCTCTTGATTTACTTTATCACAATGTTAATACCTGGATATGATGTTAGTGTGGGATTTATCGCAGGTATTGCAGTAGAACAGTGCGCCGTCCTGGTCATCAACATCGATTGTAGGAAACACCTTTTTGTTGCAGTATTTACAACTTAGGTATTGCCATCCACGTTCAGCATCAATCCCTTCAATAGTACCCATTGTAACAAAAGTCCCAACCTATTGGATAGTAGAAAGACCGTAGGTCAATAAAAATAATAGCACGATCACAAACAAATGACGTGAAATGCTGCAAAACAAAATGAAGGCCATTTGCATTAATACGTACCACGGTACTATCAACGATCTGTCCAATGGTTAGCCTCTCATTAATAACAAAAAATTTAGCACGTACAGATGTAGCAGTCCCAACAGACCACTGCGTGCTGTCGGTCAATGTAAGAGCAAGATCATCTCTGGGGAGACTGCAGAACAAAGTTATTTTTCGAAAAGTAAGGTTATAGTAAGGTGCGTGGTAACTCAATATGATACCACAACTACTCTCAAAGTCGATCCATACCATGCTTTGAACTCGTCAACCAAATCGAGGGTCGGGTTTAGCAAAATGTGTGTTGAATTATAACCGCTAGATATGGAGTAAGCACCTACACTTTCAAGATTCTTATTTAACATGTAACTTAAAGAATTCAAGACAGGTAAATATGTTTATATACCTTTCCACTCCTTAACAGAACAGAACCTAATAATGACAATAATCATTGTGTTTAAGTTACTCATACTGTAATCGTATACTTGTTTAGCATAACAACCCCACAGAGTACACATCATCATCACATTACTGCAAAATATAAACTGATATGAGAAAAAAGATCATTTATTTTAAAAGCACTACAGGAAATAAGGGTTTTAATAGCACCGCTAAAACGCTATCACAAGTTACCATAGCGTTGTAGAAAGCGCTCCAATATCGCCCGCGATAATAGGTCTCGTACATTGCATAGCGGTTTTTCTATGTGCTATTAATATTTAATTATTAATAGCGATTCACATTATGCAATTATATTTTTTTATTATAGCATCGCAAAAATGATATTATATCGTTTTAAGAATAGTTTTTTTTAATTTATTATAGCAATTTGTAAATACTATTGTAGTCTTCTATCAATAGCAATATTTAAATATTTCATTGCATTTTTAAATGTTATTAAAAGTTCACTAATCCAAAATCTATAAAAATAATTAGGAATTGATAATACCTCTAGCAATTTGTTTATTAACTAGTGTTATTCCCATGCTATGCATGGGTTAAAATAACTGTATTATAAATTATCTGATGATAATTATTATATTGTATATATATATATAAATATTGATATGAATGGCATATGAGATAGTTGCATTCAAATAAAAATTTGAAAACGATAGAACAAAATTTCTGATGTTTTAAAATGGATATATAGATATATGTTTCAAGCATTTTATGTTTTAAAACTGAGATATATCCGACACATATAAAATTAGTTTGAACGCAACTACGTACCTCACCAAGGCCTTACCCCTGGAAGAAAACATCTGAGAAACCGTATGTGGTGGAGCAGAGATAGAAACTCTAACCGTCTGTGGCAGAGAACAACTTTGATATATCTATTTTTCCTTCTTGAACTCAGATTCATCGTTTTGGAAAAGAACTATAACCTTGAATTTTTGAAGAAATTTCTGCATGTCACTGAGATAGATTTTACAATTAAAAGCCATAGTAGAAGTAGAGAAAAGAATGCAAAAGACAAAATAAAAGTGTGATATGAATAACAACCTATCTCGGAGAAAAAGCAATGCATGCAATAATTGAGTTTGAGGATTAGAGGAAAAGAGAAATTGTGCTTTTCGCAAGATGCAGTTATAAACTAACTTCTTGCAAATATAGGTAAAAAAAATAGGCGGTTATCTAGAGATTGTTCGAGTAGTGATCATGGTTTTGAAAGAAGAATAAAAACAACCGTCATTACACTTTTCCACATATGAATCGTGCTTGTTATTTTTCTGTATTTTACAATTGTTTTTATTTACTTTTTTTTTTAATTTCATTTTTCCACATGTCGATATTTGATTCGATAGGCGACTTGCGCTTTAGTATATAAAGGATTAAAACCAGTTTACAGATAATAACAGTATAATTAAAAATGAAATTTTATTAATTAATTAAAATCAGTTTACAAATAAAATCAATTTTACAAAACTAAAACAATACATAGACTAATTCAAACACATTAAACCAAAACCTAATTAAGTACTAGACCTAAACCTAAGCCCCGCCTTCCTCATGGTTTATGTGTCTCTTCCACTTTCCTCAAAGTCTGTATGCCTCCTCCACCTTCATCAAGCTTCTGCAGTATCTGAAAAGCAGAGAGACACGTAAGAACATGAAGAACAAAAGATCAGCACGTAGTAAGATGATAACATATTTATACAATTCCAAGAAATTTTAAATAAGAGAAAACATAGAATTAGTGCCTCACCACAAGAGTAAATCATTAAACTCAGTGGGCAGATTTAAAAGCTTCTTACAAAATCGCTAAAGGATAAGAGAAACTTTCTTCTCTACGAAACTCTTGTTTTCCTGGTTCAACAATAAAAGAACAATTATATCTCCAGCTAAAACACACAATGACAAGCAAAGGAAAGACATGACATAAAAAAACAAAAACTTTATTGATAACAGCTCAAAACGAAAAACCAAATCCACACTTCTCAGATCGATTTCGAATTCAACCAAAGACAATAAAACAAAATAGATTAAACAGATCAGACTTGTGAGAACAGAGAAATTTTGATTTAAGTCTCAGACTTAGATTCAATAACCAAAATAGGAAAAAAAAAATCAGATTCAACACAGTAGAACAGATCGATCTTACTCAACTATAATCAGATCCAAATCGTCAACACAAATCAGAAACAGACCACAGTAAATCGAAAATCAGAGAGTTAAGAGAAGTAAGAAGAGAACAAGAGAGGAGGCCAACGAGGAAGAAGAAAAGAAGGAGGCCGACGAGGAAGAAGAAGAAGAGAAGGAGGCCGAGGTTTGCTAGGGCGTCGAGCACAGCACCCAGTCGCCTCTCTCGTTTTTTTGACCCCTCTCTCTCTATCTCTCTCCAACGCAATCTGTTCTAAGAAAATAACTGGAAAAAAAAAGAAAGAAACAATCTCAAGCGTTGATTCAGTACGATCTGACGGTGCGGAGGGTTATCCGCGCCAAACCAATAAAACACAAGGATGAAGATAGATATGAGATTGACTTTGGACCTTTGATTAAAACTCAATCAATGGCTCAGAAAAAACAGTACAAGGTATCTTCTTTTTATTTTATAATTATTGTAAAATTATTTAAACTTTCAATAATTTGATATCATAATTTAAAATTTTGAATCTGCATTTTATATTTACATTTTTCATATTTTATGATTTACTAAAAATTACAATATAATGTTTTATGTGATATAGGTCAATATGAGGTATATGGTTTGGAGTTTAGGGATTGAAGTTATACTGTGAATATACTGATTTTATTTAGACTTTATACTATGTATAATTTCATAATGTAGTATAAAAAGTGTTACAAATTTAAAATGTTATGATTTAATACTTTTTGTATATAGTTTAAATAATGTTATAGGGTTTGGAGTTATAAGTAAGGCTAGGGGTATATGTAGGGTTTGTATTATAATGTTTAAACTTGAATATTTCTGTGTGATATATAATCCAAGAGTTTGAACTAAAATATTTTAAGTTGAAAATTTATGTATAAAATGGAATATAAGATCTAGGGTTTGAGATATGTAGTTAGGGTTTAGGGCATGTTTAGGGTCTAGAACTTAGGAAAAAAAATCTTTTTGTTTCTTTTTCTTAGTTATTATTAGTGTTGGAGTTTCTTTTTATAATTTTACCTTTTGTGTTATCTTTAGATTTTATGATGAGACAGAACTTACTCAAATTTTATTTATAATTCTTGCTTTACGATGAGATATTAAAAATTAGGATGTGATATAGTTTTCCATTAAAAGGTTAAAAGACACAAGGTCAATACATGAAAACATGAGTTAAAAGTCTACACATACAAACATAACTAAAAGCATCAAGCTCTTTTCTTAACCACCATGAATCTCATCCTTCAGTGCCATCGCATAATTGGTGAGCCATCGCATTCAAGAAACAACTGTTTCATAACCAACCATTAAAGTAAAAAGAATGACTTAATCATTCAACCAGAGAGTGTTCTTTTAGCGATGGATAGCCTCAATGAAGCCAAGACCACGACAGATACATCAGGCTCAAGTGACTCAGTCTTGTGCCTAGCAAAAGCCATGGAGCAGCCTGACGTGTACACATAAAGATAACCTGAAGACAAGCACACGAATGAAGACCAAAGCATCTAAGCCAATCATTAAACAATCATTACACATAATAAAACAGAGAGTTTTAAGTACCTTGGAAGAGATGCTGAAGGAATCAAGAGACCTGAAAGAAGATTTCTCCATAAAGCTCTCACCCCTTCAAGCGACGGTTTCTGTCAACGACTTTTATGGGTGAAACCACCGGGACAGTTTCTGAAGCAGTGGTAGCCTGTGTGGCCCGTGATGCAGCAGTCACTTGTCGTCGATCGGACTTTGATCAGTTCGAACGGAGAAGCCATCACTGTTTCTGCCGCACCTCCCACCATCCCGCCAGAACAGCTTCACTGACTTGGAATAGTTACCATGTCGATCATCTGTAACAAAAAGAGCCACCTTTGAAGGTAAAACCCATGAATAAATTCGAATACTTGCACATATTAATTCTTAACTCAATCTATGAAGAAAGGTGCAAATCAAACGATGCTAAGTGGGAAGAGCTAGATGCAAAATCTAAAATTGAACCTCAGACATTAAGAAGAAAGTAGACATGGGTCTGCCTAATACCTTTGAACTACGAAACAATGACAATATTCTTTAGTAGATTGTGTTAGTACCTTTGTAGAAAGCTGTAAGAATCTCACAGACTCCGAATCTAGCACCGACACCTGAGTTAACCATCCAAGACCATTGTACAAACCTGCATTTGTGTTCAATGAAACAAAACATCATATTTCGTGATGCAGCTATATTTCAAAAACTGAATGAAAACAAAAGAGTGGTGACCTGAATAGTCAGAGACGCGAAAAACTCGGGTTCACGACTTGAGAAGGGGTTAGCTTCTTACTGGGTCCTGAACCAACCTGAATGATGGTGTCTAGAGGGTAAGCGAGAGCAGTTCCAAGAGATACAGAGGCTGATGCGGCGATGGCAAGCGTAGTTAACTGATGACTTTCAAGAAATTGAATATATACAAATCTTAGAATGAAAATTGAATACTTTAATCAGAACATTGAGAGATGCAGAGATTCTTTATAAACACCCAGAGAGAGAGAGAGAGGGGATCAAAACGTGGTGTGGTGGTGGTGGGACGGCGAGCGTGCGATCGAAAGGAGGAAGAGGATCCGTCAAAAGATTGACAGAGAAGATAATTGATTTTTTTTTGTGACAGAGAAAATAATTGACTTTTTTTTCGGATCTGAAATAATAAAGCTTCTACACTTACACTTAGTAAATTAAAGCGCCTAAAAAATTATTTTCCCGCGATACCAAACATAGCGTTTTAAATTTATAAACGCTATAAAAAAACCAATATTAGTGTACAATAGCATAACAATCAAAAACGCTATAGTCTAATGCTATTAATATCCACATTTCCTGTAGTGAAGATGAGCAAATCTCGGTTACCTTTGGTCACGCAACTCAATCAGGAGCCTCATGTTATCTTTTCCTTTGATAATTTTGTTTTCCAGAGACCCGAAGTTCACGATTTGGCCTATAATATCTACATACAATAGTAAAAAAAACACATCGGTTATATTAAGAAGTAGTTCATTGTAAACATTAGAAATGAATTTTTACTAATCGATATATTTAGTAATAACCGAGTAATTTCTATATTTACAATGAAGCCGACTAACCAACCAATGTGCTGTTATCAAGCTTTCCTTCAAGAATTTCACTGAAGTCCGCAAAGTATTTCTCAGGAACTTCGCTTGGAAATTCATTTGCTGTCCCAACAAAGGATGTTGGAAAGAAGGCGATTTTGTACGGATGTGTGGTTGTACGGTAATCACCAATAGCATCATACACTTTGAACAAATGGAGGACAATCGCATCTCCCTCATGTAGCTTATCTTCAAACTTTTTTATGAGTTTTTCACCAACAGAAGCATGTATCCGTGTCCCCTGATACAGAATATAAATGCGAAAACGAAGTCAAAATAAACGAATGAATGTGGATATAAGCTTGAAAATAACAAAACGATGAAATTGAATCTATGAAAAAAAGATTTACTCGGAACGTACTTCCTTATTAACAAACACCATTTCAATGGTGTTACCCGTTTCTTTGTTATAGCTTCTCCACAAACGGATTATCCTCACTTCAATACGGGATGTATCTTTACGCGGTTTTAACTCTGTAAGAAGAGAAACAACGTTTTTAGATTGGTGCACCATTGCCATATTTTTAGAGAATTTTGTACGCAAAAGAGAGGAATGTGTGTGTTTGGATTTCTATGAGGTAGGGTATCCTCCTATATATATAAAGTATCACATAATTTTAACCTAACGTGCGAAAGGCATAATCTTAATCGCACTAGATATTCGAAGGCATAATTTTCCTTGGTCAATACTAAGGAAAGTAATTATTAACCACACTTGAATTCTAACCTAACGTGCGAAAGGGATAATCTTAATCCCCAGTAGATATTCGAAGGCAGTATTTTCCTTGGATCATACTAAGGAAAGTAATTATTAACCACCATTCAATAACTTAATTTATTACGTCTTTCCAAAAAATATCTCTAAGGAAAGTCGAATAATATACGATATAGTGACATTATTAAGATCACTAAAGTAGGGATCCGTCATTATCCCCTAAGGTTTTTCAAAAAACTACGACGAGAAAATTAAGAGAAAAATGGTGGCTCCATTTTTTGGTCATGTTGAATATTCGATGACAAATAATATCCCCATCACCTTTTCAGCTGTATTTTAGTAACAAAAGGGAGAATGATATAGTACGTGTGAGTAATATATTATAGTGTATATATAATTCCGAGGAATGAGCAACCTAAAAACAACTTCAAACCTTATGCGGCCATGAATTTAAATTATAATAAGGGGATGCATTTGAAGTTATGTGGCGAAACCGTTATTTGAATCCGCTGCACTTTAAATTATAATTCATTTCAAGTTATACGACGAATCTTCAGACTAAATCTCTAGACTAAAACAATCCCAAACATAACATTTAAACCCTAGCTAATGGCGGTTTATGACAATTCTATTCTCTTACGGTGAACAGATAAAAAAATCAACAATGTTGCTGACCTAGCTAATAGCGGTTTTATTTTACAATCTTCGAACCAATCCTTGTTACTGGCGAAGATAATATCGGATAGCTTCTCATTACAGAGATGTCGTCTCTGTCTCTCTTTGTAGATAGCTTCTCTTACGGTGAAAAGAAAAAAAAACCAGTTCAAAGCTGATGACATAACTAAGACCGGTTTTATTTTTCCATCTTCGAAGAAATCCCTGTTAACGACGATATATTTATCGGATAGCTTCTAAGATGTTATCCCGATGGAGCGCAGTCACTATAGATGGAAAGAGATTTCTTTTTAAGAAAATAAAAAATAAAAGAAAAAAGTCAAAAACCTTCGACCAATCAAATTATAACAAACTTCCTGAGAAGCTCTGTTTGTTTCTTAATTTCAGTATTTTATAATAAGCTCTCCACCATCTCTGAAAAATTCTTAAGAGGATCCTCTTTCTCAGAGGAGTTTGGCTCACGAGATGGTAATCGAAAGTGGGAGTGTAGTATCTTGTGCCTAAACCCATCGCTTCTATGAAACTCATGTGAAGCTTACCCACATCGGGATCTCGTACCAAGAATAGTCGAAGTCTCTTCCCCAATCATCTGCATCAAACGGCTCAGTGTCTCTAAAGCTGATCAGTATCAAGTCTGCATCTTTCTCCTTATCAGTGAGAACATGAGAACATGTGCATTGCAGAGAAAAATAGGTTGCTTAAGGCATAGGACCCACAAAAAAAACAAAGCAACCGTTGTTTCCGTCTGCAAAATGAGCAACTCGTTTTCTTCATTGCTTGCACTGTTCACGGACTCCACGAATATGTGGCGGTCTGCGATTGATGCATTTTTTTATTTATTATTTTTTAAGTTCAGACAAAAAAAAATTAATCAACTTTTCGAGAGTTGCTGGAATGCACATGCTTTGAGTACAGTATAACTTATATAAATTAATAATTTATAAATTAATATATCTATAAATTAATACAATTTTGTAGTCTCCAATTAAGCTTTTTTGATTCAATTATTATCTCGATAAATTAATAATCTCTATAAATTAATAAAAAACTATAGTCCAAACATTATTAATTTATAGAGGTTTCATTGTATATAAACACTTGTGTATACATCTGCTTCTGATAATCTGCAAAGATGGGCCAGAAGTGTTTCATGTATTAAAGTAAACACAAGTGTTAAAAGAATCTAGTTCCTCACCATTCCAACAATTCAAAAACTCCACGAGATACATCTGCAGACATTAAAAGGAAGTTTTTGTCTAGTTTTTGTGTCAAATTCTATAAGAAGTTTTAATTTGTTTCTTTCATGTTTGTTTAATATTTTTAATTATAAATTTGTATTTCTATTTTTAATATGCTTCTATGTCATTTTTCTTTAAATTTTACGAAATCCAATAATTTATAAGTTTTGTTAAATTTAAATTTAATAATTCAACTTCTATAAAAATATATTTAAAAACCTCAAAGAGGTTCTCCCATTGGACCATGAATTTTTTTTACTAAACTAATAAGTATTCTAAATTTTTCAAATCACAAAATTAATTACTAATTTATTTATTAGAGCCAATAAGAGTCTCAAATCAATGGACTTGCTCTGGAATACTTTATTTAGAAACTCTAGTAAAGAAATTTATTTTGTGGTAGTCCTTAAGGATAAACTGAAATATCTTTTGATGGTTTATTATTGGAGATTTAAATGAAATTACTGGGAACCATTAAAAAGAAGGTGGCCCGTTACGGAGTCCAGAAACCTTTGTATCATTTAATAATATGATCCGTAACAGTGGACTCCTAAAATTTCAGGCGAAGGGAAACAAATTATCTTGGCAAGGAAGGAGGAAAGTAAATGGGAAAGCGACAATGATTCGGTGTCGATTGGATAGAGCTCTAGCAAACGAAGAATGGCATACAATGTTCCCACAATCG
>OVBX01001569.1:0-25113 GCA_900406325.1 Erucastrum elatum | reverse complement strand
CAGCTTCTAGTGGCATTTTGGAGATCATAAACTTAGATTGTGGTATTATGGACAATTTCCCAAATTATTTTATGAAAGAGGAAAAATATATTTCTATCCTTTATTTTATACATACATAAATATTAATAAGTAATAAAAAATTAAAATTATAAAAGAGAAATTATAGTTTCGTACTATATGTTTTCAAATTCAATTTTTTTTTCTAATTTTTTCAGTTTTGTTTTCAAATTTGTCATTTTCTTTACAAATATTTTTATTTTTGAAATATGAAAATGCTTTTTGAAACTATTTTTAAATTTAAAAAATTAAACACCCTTAAATCTAAACAATAAATACATATTAGTTAAATATCTTAGAATGTAAGTATATACTTACCCTTTAATAAAAATCACTTTGGGTCATTCTTTCTTCAGAGACTATTTTGATGAAAAGAAACTATCATAAGAAATTTCTCAAAACAGAATGAGACCTGTATACAAAAAACAATTTTGTATTCACAAAATGTAATTCATATTTAAATTCAAATAACCAAATATTTATAAACACAACTGATAAGTCGATTAAAATATCCAAAGTATTTGAAAAACCAACTATTTGAGTTACTCGAAAGTATTCAAAAAATATTTATAATTATTTAAAATCATCTATAATCGATACTTGATTTATCTGAAAACTAAACCAGACTAAATCCGAATTATTTTCGGATGTGAACTGGTTTCTAATTATAATCTAAACCGACTCGATTCAAAACTACTTAAACCGTTCTAAACCAATTATTCGGGTTTCAAATAGACCATAAACTCTCTTATCCAAAGTATCCAATATCCAAAATAACCAATCAAATAATACTACAGCACCTGCATAGGTAACGCATCCATATCAGCTCTCAGCGCGACGAACGGCGCTTCTTCCGTACCGATATAACCAACAACACCGGTGACGGCAACTGGATACTTGTATTTAATGCCCATCAGGTCTAGCTCCGACCTAATGAGTTTACTTGTCTCGAACTCCTCGAAGCCCAGCTCCGGATTCTCGTGGAGTTTCCTTCTGATTCTCACCATATAATCGGTAACCTCTGGACTCTTGGCGAGCTCGAGGAACTTCTTCGGCGTTAGAGACACATCGCCGGTTATCCGTGAAGATTCAGAGGAAACATGAAGTAGAAGGAGAAGATGGAAAGTCAGAGTGAAGAGCAAAAAGTTGTTGATAGCCATGGGAGGAAGAAGACAGCAACTCTCTCTGAATCTTTATTGACTGATGCAAAGATGAGAGAGTATGAGACACTGACAAACTTATGATATTGTTTCCATATAAGAAAAATGTTTTTATTATTGATTGGATTAAATTAAATATTGCTTGTTATTCTATCGACAATAAAGAAAAGGAATAGTGGTTGGAGACTTTTGCATTTAACATGTAAACAGAACAAAAAAAAAGATTGTTCATTTATTCATAAATCATAATCATATGATATGTGGAGTGTGAAAAAAGTTACAAAACAACACCTATAAAAGAAACAAAGATGTGTTTCACAAGTCTTACAATTATTTCACTTCCGGCATAATTTTCAGAAACCTCTGAATTTATATATATATGATGCCTGAAAGTTGTCTAACCAAAGCTTCTTTTTTTTTTACTTTCACTTAGTGATCTCTTTAGTCACCGGAGGAATATCAACAACTCCGTTACAGATTTCACCGTCAGTAGGAGGCGACTTCTCTTTCTTCTCCTCAGATATATCCTTAGGGCCCAAGAAACTTGGTTGATTAGTAGAAGACAACAGCCTTGCCCACATTCTGTCCGTAATCACCACCTTGTTCTGTTTCTCTGTTATCCTCTGCAAGCAATAAAATATCAAATCAGAACCATCCAGCGAGACCACATTGTCTGTCAAAAGATTAGTCACATATTGATTAGTAACTCACGTAGAAAGGGATATATGTTTGCCTTCCATGGACAAGACCACTAGTGTAGCCTGTGTAACCAGCCATTGCACCATGAACCGCGCTCTGAGCAAGAAGTGTACAGTATACATTGTCTGCCGCATTGCTAGGAATCGCCCGGATCATGTATGTAGGATCTAAAAGCAAGAAACAAAAACTGCGTTTAAAATAAACTTAAATCCAAGTATATGAAAAATAAGAAAAATGGTAATGATTTTTGTTACCAATATATTTAAGGTTCATAACCATCTTGATCTTCTTGAAATGATCCTGTAGAAAGACTATTGATGAGTTTTCATTGTAACGAGATAAGAGAAGGATTTTTTGAGTCTTTTTGTTTTGTTTTGTTCACCTTGATGCTTTGTGATAGCCACAAGCCAACATCTTTAAGAAGCTTGTTACCAGACGCGTCCTCAAGAGTGTTAGCCTCCATGCTTTTGGACATCATTTCTTGTCCTGCTCCTTCAGCAAGAACAATCACCATGTGACCATGCTCCTTGAGCCGTTTCTCTATGTACTCAAAGAGTCCACCTTCTCCTTCTAGGTAAAATGGTGACTCTGGAATCAAGCAGCAATCAACATCTCTGCTTGCTAATGTAGCATACATCGCTATGAATCCTGTAGTAATTCATCAAATAGTCATAGAATCATTATTAACATCTATAAAGGTTTTGAAACTGTAACGTTCAAAGCAACAAGGAGAGAAAAACTTACCACTGTGACGACCCATAAGCTTAACAAAACCAATACCATTCTCATTACTCTCAGCTTCAACATGTGCTGCGTTGATCGCTCGTTGAGCCTCCTCCACAGCAGTGTCAAACCCAAAAGATCTATCTATTACTGGTATATCGTTATCGATCGTCTTCGGTATTCCAACCACAGCAACTTTAAGTCCACGTCTTCTAATCTCCTTCATGGTTTAAACACAAGACAAGTTCAATTATTGCTTGTTAAATCTTACAAATTGATATTCTGTTGTATCACAATGGTGTTACCTCATATATTTTTGAAGCTCCTCTCTGTGTTCCGTCTCCACCAATAATGTAAACCTGGTTGATTCCTCGATCTTGGATGCTATCAACAATCTTTGTGGTATCATGTCCACCTCGTGAGGTACCGATGATTGTTCCTCCGCGTTTATGGATATCGTTCACGACTTTAGAGTTTAAAGGGATAGTGTTCTTGGCATAGAATCCCTTGTATCCACCCTGTTACATATCATGAGAATCATTAGGACTATAGTTGCAAAAACTCAAAACTGTAGACGAATAGATCAATGTTATGTTTTTACACAGCTTGCTTACATCGATTCCAAGGATTCTCTTCACTCCATACATGTATGATAAGCTGCTCACGAGTTCTCTAATCACGGTGTTGAGACCGGGACAGAGACCTCCACATGTAACGATGCAAGCATGGACTTCATCGGACTCAAAGTAAACCTTTTGACGTGGACCAGCCCGTCTGAAATGGATTCCTCTTGGACCATCTTTGTGGACTATAATCTAAATAACAAGAACAAAAAGAAAACATTAAGACATGAATCATCTAAACGCCATTTTTTCAAGCAGTTAGGGTAAAGAAGGATTGTGATTGATGAATTTACCTTCTCAGGCACAGTATCATCTGTATCAACAAAGTATTGCCTGACAAACAAAAACCAAGAAAATCCCAAATCAAAAACTATGAACACCCTAAGCAATGAAAACGTCTAAAAGATGTTTGAAAAAAATACTTACTTAACTACTGAGTAAGCTGGATTGTCTTTTAATGGATTCTGATAAGTCTGCAAATAATATATACGGTGAAACATATAAAAAATACTGAACCCAAAGAAAAAGACTCCTATATTAGATATGATCTCTTTGTGAAGATGGATAATATTCCTTTTGCTTTACAAATCATTAAGGCAACAACCAGAGATCAAAGTACAACGTACAGGAAGGTCAGGAAGATAATCGGTGAGATGCGGAACGTCTTGTAGTATATAACCACCAGGACCGGTGTCGATCTTCGGACTAGACATAATCAGAAGATGTAAGAGAGTGAGAGATGAAGAACTTTTCTCTGCTTTTTTAGACGGGTATACCGGTAATCTGATCACACCAGATGGTTGGCCTCAAATAAAACTTTTAAACGTGAGTGTGTATGTATGCAATTGGGTACAGGATTCTCGTGTATATATATATATATATATATATATATATACAAATGAATGCAGGAAAAGAAGAACTTTCAAACTTTGAAGAAGATTATTCACATTATTCTAGAGAAATTTTAAGTTTCTATCTATGGACATAGTTGACTTGGGGATGGAAAAGAAGTAATTTAAGTTAACTATTTGTAAAAATAGTGTTTTTATTCATTCGTTTCAAATAGTGCCGCTTTAACATTTTATGGGTTTTAAAGAAAAAAAATATTCATATTTAAAAAGTTTACTAATTTATAAGACTGTGAATAATATTTTAAATAAAAGTATAGAAATATTTATAAAAACTGCGAATATATTTCTTCAATTTAATTTTCTTTAGTATTAATTTTTTTATAAAATAAATAAAATAGTGTTTTTAACTGTTAAGTTTATGAGAATATGAGGTTGGGTCTTGACTTTTGACCGGTTCCACCTTTTGTATTTTCTACTCAGTAGGCCTGTATCAACGTTGAAGGAATATTCTGACGTTAAAGAAGCATAATCTCTTGATTTAAATAAAAAGACAAATCAGATTTTATGTGCCGGCTCTCTATTTTACGTCTGTATATTTGTTTAATAGTTTTCGTAAATCGTTTTGCCTTATTTTTTGGGATGTCATGTATCAAGCAACAAATGCTGCTTACAAAGAGATATCTGATTTTAAATTTTATAAATTCACAAAGAGTTGACGAATGCCTAGAAAGTTCATAATTCTATTGGTTATTCGTTTTAAGCAAATAAAAAATCATTTGTATATAATTTTTTTTGGAAACAGCTCGTGTAGTGAAATAAAACAAACTAGACACGTGAAACCGTATGAACCATCAAGTGTTCTGGAATCGATTATTATTATTATTATTATTATTAATAATATCTTTTATCAGCATGATTAAGTGGTGGTGGAGTTTTAGTTGTTTCGAAGAGGTGCTCGGCCCGACCTAGAATCGATTATTCTGTTGTCTGTTGATGGTCAACAGAAGATAGTGCAATTTCCCATCGAACCAGAATAAAATGCTACAAGTAAAAAATGTGTATTATTGTGGCCGTTATTTCTGGTTTCTATACGATTTCTAATATACTTATTATTTTTCTTTCAAATATATAAATTAAATTTCTAATTCTAGCATTTTCATTGTTTTTTTTTTGAAATATAATGTTTTATTATTCATTGAAACAAATCCTTCCATTTTTCCTTTAAACTGATTTGAATTTTCCATTTATTACCCCCCTCTTTCAATTTATCATTTACTGACAATAGTAAAACTGACATACAATAGTCGACAATTTGATAGTTATATACCGACACGCGTCGTTCATGTACAGCTCTTGCGTAAATGCCACTACTACCACACATACACTCGTAACTTCGACGCTATCTTGAGAACATTCTGATCATCCACAGAGCTAAGCAGAGTAAGATGTCGTGGCAGACTTACGTCGACGAGCACTTGATGTGCGATCTCGGTGATGACCAGCGCCTCACCGCCGCCGCAATTCTGGGCCAAGACGGTAGCGTGTGGGCTCAGAGCGCAAATTTCCCTCCGGTTAGGGTTTTGTTTCTTCACCCAGAGCTGATTCTTTCTGCTGAGTTTGATTGAATCATTTTAGTTCAGATCACATGTTCAAGGCTTTACAGACAAAACATTGTTAACATGTGTTTTTGTTGTCGTTATGTGGTTGAGTACAGTCTCCTGATTCTCATATGTTTCTCACAAAGCTTCTCACGTGTTAACTATTGTTGTTGTGTTTATTTATAGCCTGAGGAAATCGAAGGCATCAACAAAGATTTCGCTGAACCTGGAACACTTGCAGTCTTGCACCGACGGGATTGTTCACCAATGGTGCAAAGTACATTGTAATCCAAGGAAAGCCAAACGCTGTGATTCGTGGAAAGAGGGTTTACTTGACTGAACTCTCAGTGAAGCTTTTTTTTTTCTTTAGTTGTTTCTTATGAACCAATATAAGTTTTTTTTTGCTTACATTGTAGGGGAGCTGGTGGTGTTACCATCAAGAAGACCACTATGGCTTTAGTCTTTGGTATCTATGAGGAACCAGTGACTCCTGGACAGTGTAATATGGTTGTTGAGAGGCTCGATGACTACTTGATTGAATCAGGGCTGTGAACTCCAAGCTACTGGCATATGCATATCGCTTGTTCTCTTCTAGTTGACTCCTGTGAGAAAAAATGTTTATATATGACAGAATGTGACTTGTCATTTGAAAGTCAGAGTGCCTATTACCGCCTATCATGTGATGTAATGTATGATTCTTAAACAATATGGTATTGCCTTCACTTGTGTCAGAGTTGAAATTGTGGCAGCGTGGTACCATATATTTGTCTAGAATTTTTGTGAATTGCAATGAAGATAGATTTAGACTATTAGACACATGTGATTAAGTGCATTACAAGTTTTCAGATAGAATGTCTATACAACAAATCCACCGCATGAAGAAAGACAAAATCTTAGATGGTCAAAATTTCTAGACCAAACCGTCGAGGAATAAATTATATTTTGCTACATTTCTGCTAAGAATTAAACACCGACTCAGTTTTCTTTCAGATAATGGGTTACAATGTATGGAGAGATGAATTCATAGTTTGCAAACTGAACAACAACAACAAGATCACAAGACAGAGCCTCAAAATCCACATGGGGAATTCGTTTCCACGCCAAGTTGAAGAAGAGGAGGTCAATGCAGTTGTATTCGTCGCCTTGGTTATGTTCCACAAGTTGAACAACACTGGTCGATTAGATAGAACTGCCTCGGTTCCACGTACTAAACCGAAGATAACCGAGTGAACATTTTAAACCGTGCTTAGACTAATTGGTCGATTTTAAAGGCCCATTTAAACCTTACTCGGTTAATTGTTTACACAGCCCGTCTTATTATTTCTGGTAATTATATAATAATTAATTTTCCCGGTCTCCACGCGTTCAAAATTATTATGTCCGTTACCACGAATAATAATCGTCTGTCTCCTCTCCGTTTCTCACTTCCCTCTTTCTACAAAATCCCTAGAGAGAGAGCGATAATCTCAAGATGGCGCCGATGAAGCTCAAATCAAACTTGAAGCAGCTTAAACTCTCCGTTCCAGCTCAAGAATCCCCAATCTCTTCCTTCTTGTAAGTTCTTCTCCTGTGATTCTCCTTTCCTCTCTAAACGATTAGAAATCGAACTTCTGATATCGCTACAAAGAAAATCAGATTAATTATCATCAAAATTTCGCATCGGTAGTAGTATGTTGGATCCTGAACTTCCCGATTGTACTAGGATGATCTGTTTTTTGATTTGATCGAATTCAATTGAACTTTGTGTGGAAACTTTGTTTGTTTTTTTAATTGGTGAATGTTTACAGGACTGCAAGTGGAACGTTTCACGATGGAGATTTTCTACTGAACCAGAAGGGGCTGAGGCTGACGTCAGATTATAAGCAATCAACGGTTAACTTAACTTACCTAAAAACCCTAATCCATTGTTCTAGAGAAGAAGCAAGTAATACAATTCCTTTGTGTTTTTGTTGTTTATAGCCTTCTGATAGCAAAGATCTTGATTTCGAAATCACGGCTGAAGACTTGGAGACTGTGAGAGTCATCGGAAAAGGAAGCGGCGGAGTTGTTCAATTAGTTCGACATAAATGGGCTGGCAAACTATTTGCTATGAAGGTATGTTCAAGAGTTTATGAAAAATTTGCTATTTTATAACTTAGGGAAGCAGGAAAGTTATGATCTTTTGGTTATCTGTTCTGTAATGAGTTCAAGAGGATTTGGGGGTTTTAGTTTGTTCGTTTTGATGAATTACAGGTTATACAGATGAACATACAAGAAGAAATCCGAAAGCAAATTGTCCAGGAGCTCAAAATAAACCAAGCTTCTTCCCAGTGTCCACATGTTGTTGTCTGCTACCACTCTTTCTATCACAACGGAGCCTTCTCCCTTGTCCTCGAGTACATGGACCGTGGCTCTCTTGCGGATGTGATTCGACAAGTGAAGACTATTCTCGAGCCTTACCTTGCTGTTGTCTGTAAACAGGTCTCATTGAAACGTCCTATACTTTTCACCTAATGATTCAAAGCATTCTATATGATTTTCCCCTCTTGTAAACAGGTTTTGCAAGGACTTGTGTACCTGCACAACGAAAGGCATGTCATACACAGAGACATTAAACCATCAAACCTTCTTGTGAACCATAAAGGAGAAGTGAAAATCTCAGATTTTGGTGTCAGTGCAAGTCTTGCTAGCTCCATGGGACAGAGGGACACGTTTGTTGGAACCTACAATTATATGTCGGTACGAAAACGTTCCAAAACCACTACATTTGGAAAGAAACTCTTCCTTATTAACATACATAACCATGCATCTTTTTTTACTTCGCCAGCCTGAGAGGATCAGTGGAAGCACATATGACTACAGCAGCGACATCTGGAGTTTGGGAATGTCAGTGTTAGAATGTGCAATAGGAAGATTCCCTTATTTAGAATCAGAAGATCAGCAAAACCCGCCTAGCTTTTATGAGCTTTTGGCAGCAATCGTAGAGAATCCACCACCAACTGCTCCTTCTGATCAATTCTCACATGAGTTCTGCTCCTTTGTATCAGCCTGGTAACTGGTTACTCATAATATGCTTTTTCTATACTTTGCATGGACACACCGAAGGAGTTAAGGTTAATGGTTCTTTGTTTACATTACAAACAGCATACAGAAAGATCCTGCAGCAAGAGCATCATCCTTGGACCTCTTGGTATGTAATTCTTACTCCCTACCTTCTCTTTTTCTCTCTTGGTAACAACCTTTAGGATTTTTGATGAAAACTGGATTTTTTTTTGTTAATTTTCACAGAGTCATCCGTTCATAAAAAAATTTGAGGACAAGGATATTGATCTCGGCATACTTGTCGGCACTTTGGAACCACCTGTTAACTACCTTCGATAAGTAAGTCCTCTTCTCTTCTTCTGCATTTCGGTGTATCATATGATAATGATATGATAAGATGCATGATGTGTAATGTGTTTCTAAAGTGTACGCTTACTTGATGATCAAATTGAATGAGATTTTATTTTTCATTGCCTTCTTCATTTAATATGAAATATTCACCTTTTGGTCGAGTATGTGATAGAATAGACTTATCCCCCACCCATACCATCATGACATTTCATATAGAGACGAGTCATTTTTTTTAAATGCAGAGTGTATCTTATATGTAGATTAATATGTAAGCGGGAAATAATATGTTTCCACAATATAAAGATCTGGAGATTCGGAAAAGAAAACACAGAAACACCGAAAATAAAGTCAGAGACAAGTAAGAAGAACACTAAGTAACTCATGTGTCTTCTAGAGACACACATCACATAAAGAGTTCAGTCAAACACTAACTGACATGTCTGTGAAACTCTGTGCAGTTTCTTTAACTTTCTGAGCATGCGATGATGTTTGTTTCTACATCTTGTTGAGAATGTCGCCGTCTTTAGACTACTAGTGTTTGCAAGCATGTAGGCAGCCACGTTCCTCTCTTGCTCTGTGCCTTCATATTGTCTCCACTCCATGATCTCTAGATGAGTTGATAAACATTCGGGAACAGCTGTTGGTTCCTTCCAGAGGATCATCGGATCATTGTAATGAGCACCATGTTGCTGAGACGGCAAGAAAAAGAGAGAAACATTACACATGTTGTTACCTCAACACTGTTCATATAACCATACTAGTTATAGTGAAACCTATATACTACATACCGACTTAAGCTTGAGATATTGGAGTCTGGGTGAGTCTTTGAGTAAACAAACAAGTAGATTCGCCCACCCCGCAGAACATGTACATAGCTCTAGATGTTGAAGATAGGGGAAGGTCGTGCCACTAAGATATGGAGTCTGCAATTGAAGTATGTATACGTCATCATATTGAAAATAATAAAACATACAAGGAGAATCTTGAGAAAATGATTCAGTAACAAAGTTTCTACCTCTGAAGATAGACAACATAGGGAGAGATGACGGATTGAGGTAAGAGACCCTATGAAGTTCTCAGACTGGTCACAAATAACCTGGATATTCGCCTCGGTCACCTCTGGCATCTGCTTAAACATTAGAAAGTTACTGAATGCATCCTTAAAGTTCATTTTCTCCAAAGAAGGAGCGTTTATCACAAACCCATGATTCTCCTCCACGTAGGCACGTTTCCCTTTTGAGTTATCGATAGATAAGCTCCTCAAAGAAGGTACATCGATGTCGAATATCGTCACATTGTCATCTATGGTTCTGTTTATAACCAAATCTTCGAGAACAGGGCATTTTTGTAACAGACTCGCAGCTGATTCACCGTCCAAGAAACTACTCGAAAGAAGGTGCAAACTTTTGAGTGAAGACATAAGAAACCAAGGAGGAAGAGTTTTGAACATCACATCCTTCACAACCAAATATTCAAGATCCGGGCACGACTGTAAGAGACTTGCAAGAGCCTCGCCGCCGGAGAACTTGGCCATGAGAAGGTGGAGACTCTTAAGAGATGGCAAACGAAAGCAAGAAGGAACAAAATTGATCGTTACATCACGTAGTATCAATGACTTGAGAGTTACGCTAGTAGTCAAGCAACTAGGAAGTTCTAGGGTTTTTCCAGACATCGTGATCCTCAGCTTTCTCACAGACCGCTTAACGGCAAGTTTAACCCAAATATTGATGTCTGAAGCTGAATAGTCCCGCCTAAGTATGAGAGCCAACCTCTCTAGAATTTGTTCATTGTTAAACAACAAAGATCCGTAAACAAAACTCGTAAATGTCACAAAACTGTCATCATCATGATCATCGAACATGACATCCGGCACTAGTTTCCATGGATCCTCCGATCGGTATTTTGTTAAGAGATGTGTTGCATTGCTCTCTTTATAAAGCGGAAGCGATGAGAATATCTTCAATATCAATTCATCTGGCAACTCACTGACGATGCTCGGTGATTCCATCTTTTTTTGTCTGATGGAGTTTCCGTCTAACTTTTGGAAAGCCCTAACTTGAATCTCTAATTAAACTGAAGGGGAAAACTTGGGGCACAAGCAAAGAAGAAACTAAGATCCCTAGTCAATTTGTTTTTCGCGATTAAAATACATTATTTATAACGTAGAGGCGGAAAAGATAGTCGAAAGCAGTATAAAGGTTAATTTCCTAAATTAATTTGAATATTTGCATTCTACACACACGAATTATATGGTAATTAGGTGTATAAAAAAATCATAATTTGTCTTTTTGGCTTTTTCTTCTTCAAGTTTTCCTTGTTTTACTAAAGGGTGTAAATATAATTCATTAATATCTTTTTTGAAAGGCTATCTAAAATCATTTATAGTTTTTTCTCTTTCTTGCTGAGGCTTTTATTTGTTTAAAACCTAAAAGGAAATTAAGAAAAAAAAAAAGAGTAAGGATCATATTTCATATATGCGTGAATCAGAATTATTTTACAATCCCAGACATTCAAGCAATCTGAATATTAAGTATCAGATTCTAATTTGGATTTTGTTAATTATGTGTGATTATTTAAAAATCTTAATAATTCATATGATCTTTGATAATTGATACCTTTGAGGCTTTATGATAGATTCACTAGATTTTTCAGATGATAAATTTAATGCTTACAGAAATTTAGATTTAAGAAAAAATTATTATGTGCAAGTAGAATATCTCAAACATATATTAGAATGTTTTCAAAAGGAAATTATTTCTTTTTTTCTTTCTTTATTATTTAGTTTGGTGAAAAAACTCACTGACAAATCAACTAATGCACATATCCTTAAACTTTGAAAAATCAGCATTGCAATAATAATGTATTATTTATGTTGTCCGAAAAAGCTGCTTGAAATTCTTGTTTTATGGATTTAGCGTAATATCAATAGATATAAAATATAATTTATTTGAGAATATATATCTATGTTATATTAGGGATTACTATTCCTATATAAATATTGAGGTAAAGTCGCCTGCTGCAGGGAACTACTAATAGTTTAGGTCCAATTGACAGAATCAAGGAAATTAATTTGAAAAAGGGTAACGATAGTGGTGACGACGACATGATTCGGATATGTTTTAAAAAGAATGGGTCTTATCCTCTGTCCTAGTAACAGCTATCAATCTATCGTGGGGAATTGAATAATCCTAAACAAATCTTCAAGGAAGTAGTTGTAAATGTTTTTCTGTCTCAAAATATAATTAATCTTAACATTTTAATGTAATTTTATATTTATTAAACACTGTATAACTAATTGAATTATATAGATTTGCTATAATTAGTTGAAGATATATACTAACTAACATTATGTAAGTATCAAATTTTATAATATTAATATTTTTACTTAAAATTACTTACATTTGAAAGCAAAGAAAGCATTATTTAGATATAAACCGATTTTATTTTATTGTTTATATTTAGTATAGAAATTAGAAAGGTTGTATAGCTATCTTACGATCATCTTTTACATTTACGAAACTAATTTTTGGTATTTTGAAATGATTGCAATGATATAAAAATGAATATATCACTTCTTAAATGACAAAATTAAAGAAAAGTACGTTACAATAATAATTCCTTTTTTTAAGAAAACACAAAAGTGGGATATGAAAGTGACGGCCCATAGAATCAGAACCGCATATAAGAAACACAATAATAGCAATTAACATATGTGACAGATTATAGATAACGATCAGAACAAAACAAGAAAAAACAAATATTTGGAGATAGATGTGAAAATTAAATAAAAGGGTCAACGTTATCCACGGCTTGCACGTAAGTAATACCCACACATATATTTATCCTTTTTCTTTTTCTTTTTCCTTAAAATTTTAAATATAACTGGAACCTCTTCAGGTATCCATATATATAAATGTAGATGTCTATCTGTAAACAGAACTCACGTTTCTGTGTTCTGTCTTTTTATCCTGTTTCGAGAATCCTAACTATTAATTTGAGTTTGATCTTCTTTCAAAGATGACTCTTCATCTCAAACTGAATCTGAAGCAAATGGGCAACATGATCTATGAAGATTCGAGGATCACCGAAGTAGAAGAAAACATTGTTGAAGGAGTTTCAAGATCGATGTTAGAAACTGAAACATTCTCCGAGGAACATACATCATCTTGTTCATTATCTTCCATGTGTTCTTCATCTGATTTAACAGGGGATGATGATGATGATGCTTCTTCATCTTCCTCAAATGGACCTCTTGAAGATCTCTCTGACCTCATGTCACACCTACCAATCAAGTAAGAAAATTCTCTTAAAACATTATGGGGGGTTTAATACCTGATAATGAATGGATATAAATATTTTCTAAGCTCAAGATCTTTGTTATCTAACAAGAGTTGCTTAAATTTTTGCAGGAGAGGATTGTCAAAGTTTTATGAAGGAAAATCTCAATCATTCACATCACTAGGAAATGTTAAAAGTCTTGAAGATCTTATGAAGATAGGTTATAAAAATAGAAACTATGGAGCAAGAAGAAAGGCAAAGAGCACTGGAGGAATAATAGATCAAAGCTACAAAAGGGTTTATAGCCCTAAAGCTACTATCTCCAAGAAAGCCACAAGAGCACCTTCTTCTGTCCTCTCTTGTCTAGCCAGAAGATGATGTTAGATCAGAGAAACATTAGTCTTTCAAAAGTTTTTTTAACCCTTTTTACCATACAAAAAAATCAGTTTCACAGTAACATAATCCCCCAAAACATGACCTTAATCTTAAGTCTTTTAAGTCTTTAAGAGATATTCAGTGTCTTTAATTGTGTAAGGAAAGTTAAAACTAGACTTGTTTATACACTTTTTGGCCTTTTTGTTGTGTAGTTGTACGTATCAAAGCTTTAGTGATTCCTATAATTGGTGGAAGCATTTCCACATAACTATGGCTTCCCATAGGAAGAGTTGTTAACTAGGAAATCAACTAGCCATTGTTAGTTTGTTACCGCCCACAATCATAACAGCTTACTGCGAGCCTTGACCTAATCTAGGATATCAACTAAACAGACATCTTCTGAATCCCGAGTTCTTTATGGTCTATGATCTGCTCCACAGACGAAAACCAAAAACAACTCGCTTTAGGGACGGTGTTGTGATTTTCTTGTAACCAATATGCTCTCCTCTCTGCCTAGAGTCAGAGTAAAATCACAGCTTGAAGCTAAGATTAAAGACAAGAAAATTCACATAAAACTTAATTTGAACACCAAATCAAAGTGCAGTTGTTAGCTAGAATCGGCGAACATAGATAATCCACTCAGCATTCTCTTCGTTAAGTCGATACCTTGACAAGCAAGATTTCATCATCAGCTGAAAATTCACATAACAATATGCAGATGCTCAGGCTGAACAAATAAACCCACCAGAGAGCAAAAAGATGTGCCTTCAAGAAAAAAAACTTGAGCAACCATTACCTCCTCTCCATCAACCAACTTTTTACTTCTCAAACTTCTTCCTGTCAACGGCAATTGGCATTGTTACGTTATATATAATGAACCATNGTTATCAACCCCCCCCCCCCCTCCCCGCCTCCGGTATGGCTGATCATATATATATATATTACCAATTCTCTTCAAGCTCAACACCGAAAAAACTTAGTAAACCTAGTTCGCTGGTTTCACAACACTTAGCCCAAAACGTGTGATACTTATGATCATGTAGAGAGGAAACGGAATTGGTTTCGTACCTGTAGACGGACCATATATTTCTGTGCCATCTCCTCGAAGTCAGGATCCGAACTAAATCTAACTTGTGCCTCTTTGTAAAATGCATGTTAGATCACCTCTCAAGTTAAGACATAACTATCCTCACTGTTGGGCTTATTCTCCTTCAAGGTCTACTTCCTGCCCCCATTAAACCCATCATTTGCATATGTACTCATCTTTTAAATCTTTTTTTCTACAGACGTATGTCTTCCAAATCCTACTTTTGTGTCATAAATTTAACAACAAAAAACACTTGCATACACTAAAAAGGAAAAGGAATAAAGGGCATTACATTTTGGTATCAGAGCCTAATTTCAACTTTAAGGCAAAAGTGAAGGTGAGATCAGTGGATTCTTAATGTGTTGAGTGATGAATGTTTTAGGACAATATTTTTGCATGCAAGTTGGTTAATAATATTAGGAGTCATGTGGGCAGACATAACCATCCTCACTGAATAACTGTGTATTATTCACTCATTTTCCTTTTTCAGGTGATGAGTAAATGTTCACAGCGAGTCTTAATGGGGTGGTGGTTTTACAAGTAGATTTTACTTATGTTTTATGTTGAATTAAAATAAGTTCAGTTGAATTTGCGGATTATATGGTCTATGGTTTTCTGTTGAAACTTTTTCTTAAAAATAAAAATGGATTTTTAAGATTCAATTATCAGATTAATTATTAGAGTTTCATTCCTTCCCAAGAGAATGTTTCCAAGGCAAACATAAATAAAAAAAAAAACAAGGAAACATTGAGATTTCTCGGTTTCTGTTTGCATCATATCTGCCTTCTAAGATTTTGACTAAATAAATTCAAAATAGCCACAGAGAATATTAATTAATACATTATTGATATTAGAATGAGTAAAATTCAACAACGATACATGGATCTAGAGAGGGAGACAGACCAAACTGAACATAAATCAACTGCAAGAATTCAAAGACACACAAACAATACATGACTTAGACATCGATTAATTGATTTATTTAATTCAGTTAAAAATAAGACGAAATAACATAAAACTTATTAAAAGAGTAATCCAAATGCCAAAACCGCGACGGAGGCAAAGAAAGTAGGGATAAACAAGGAGGCATCGGAGGATGGGCCCGGGGCCGGAGCGTCAACCGCTGCAGCCGAATGTTGAACCGCAGAGAACCCTATCATCGCAACCAAAACCGCCACGAAAAGCTTCATCTTCATTGCCTCCATTGTGTGAGTATTCTTTTTAATATGAGACAGAGAGAGAGAGAGCAAATGGAAAAAAAGAAAAAAAAAGGTTTCTGTTTATTGATGTTCTTGTTTTTGAGGTGTGGCTTGTGAGTTACATTTGTTAGTGTTTTATATACATGAGTAGGCATGTAAAGGCCAAGTGTGTACATGTCACTTTACACCAACGCGTTGTATAAGTTAATTTCGATGTTTTCAATACCAGTATTAGTTTAACTGTATAAGAAATGTGTTATGTTGTACTTTGGAATTGCCTTTTGACACGTAAAGGTTTTAGTTCATCAACAATGTATATGAAAATAGTTGGAAAGAGCAATGCGCAGTTGCGCACTATTAACTTTGTTTTATACACACAGAAAATAAATCCGTATGATAAAATCTTCAAATATAAATGTTTTCAAATGATAGTGATAGTATCTTTTTTTTTCTATTGACAATCAGTTAATATAAGTATGTTATCAATTTAACTTGTTAGAATTTGTAATTTTGCTGTCAAACAAGTATATATTTCTCTTTTGTTAGTTATTTTTTGTGGTTTCAACTTTTTCAATGAATGTTTTCACCTTTCTTTTTTTCTGTTAATGATCTTTTATTTGTGTATTTATGTTCTCTCTTGGTACACTTCAACTGTTTTATAATTGTCCATAATATAAATGATAAATACCTTAATATGTTTTTCTTTATATGTATGTGTGTGTGTGAATGAGTAGATATGAGAGAAGCAATGAGCTGTTTGATTGTTTCTTAAAGGTAAAGAACATTGAAATTGGATGATTTCCATGTGCTCAAGTAACATGATTTGGTTGCCTAACCCATACATTTCTCCAAATTATTGTTTTATTTTTGTTTCTCTCTTTTTCCAATAATTTATTTTTGTTATTACTTATAAATTTGATTGAGTGTATCAATTTTTCGTTTATCATTTGGGTTTCAATATTTAACTCCAACATTATTAAGTAATTATTGGAACTTCACAAAACAGAAGGAAAAAACAGTACAATTGTGACTCTACATCTTCATTTTCTTTTGAATTACATCTTCATCTTCTTTCTTATGTTCATTATGTACTGAAAATTAGGGTTTATTCTCGGACCTCCGTAGTAAAAGTAATGTCCCCAATCATCATTCTTACAAACCTCAACTAGCTTCAATGATGTTGAGATCTTGACCAAAGCACCACCAAGAATCCATAGTTGAGAGAAGCTGAACTCACTTGGGCTTTATAGTTTGGGTCCCAAACATTTATTGCACTTTATACAACTGAAAGTTATTCATAGTCCATGGCCTCACTTGTTTGTAGTATGGGCCGGGTCTATTAACTATATATCTGTGTATTCTGCTTCTGTTTTGTGGAAATTAATGTTTTATTTGCTCAAAATACCATTTCTTATTTTAAAACTGGAATTTGTTTTAAAATACGTTTCCTAAGTTTTTTTTTCCCACGTCACTGGAGGCTGTTGCCAGTTATCCTTTTGTAACTTCAGGTTTATAAGTAGAGAGAGCTCTGATTCACACAAGTCACACAACAAAGAGTCTTGAAAACAATACAACCTCATGAACTTCCTGTAGAGAAAAGATATGGACCATATCCGCTGACTTGGCTTCTGGCCCAAGTTAGATTCGTTTAACTCAACATTTGGCGAAAGTAAAAACGAGACTAATCCTATTATGCTGCTCTACAAGCACAGAGTCAAAGAGCCACATGATAACCAAACCGATTCAACCAACAAAGGGGATATGTAACCTTTTTCTTCTTTAGAACCGAAGCATAAAACAAATCTTGAGAGAAGCTCCGTTCTGCATCTAGAACAACTGGAGAAGGCCCAAACTCGTGGCAATCCACTGCTGCTTTATAATGTTAACCCTGAACTGGATTCCATTGAACTTCGCAAACCTGAATAAAAAAGACCAGGCAGCGAGAATTTATCAGTAAGGACACCTCAAGGAGAAGACATTGTCAATTAATCATATACAATAAAGGTTCAAACTTTACCACCTAAATGGATTTCACTCACAAAGAAGATACTAAATGAGTTTGAATGATTTGATAAATGTACCTTGCTTTATCTCGAGACCACTCTGCTTCAAAAAGCTGATCTTTACACCGATGAAGAACATTACTTGAGAACTTGGTCAGCCACAATAGTTTCTAGCCTAAAAGTAACGCGTTATATGACATCCAAGGTTTATGCCTAGTAACATTTACATAGCCCTTCACTAATTAACAAAAACATTATCAACAAAAAAGACTGATCTACCGAAAGTTTTAGCTATGACTAAATTTGTAGATCCTTAAAATATAACCCCCCCTATCATAAATTAAATCTCCTGATATTTGTACACAAGTAAGAGATGAAAACAAGCTTAAACTATATGCATCACCCCATATACTCAAAGATCTCATGACTACTTTGATTCTAATAAAAACAAGGATTGAGAAACATACTTCCTCCGATCTATCCATCCAACAACCCCCGAGAAACTCCAGCCAAGTAGTTTTTTTTTTCTTTTCTATACAATAATACTTGAAAATGAAAAAAACATGGTCACTCCAAATGAAGATGATAGTAATTCTGGCTATTAACAAACGAAGAAGAAGACGATGATGATGATCTCTCGAAATATAAAATCTCAGGCGGTGGAACACATATATAGTTCCAGAACCACGACACGAATCGACCGAGCTCTTGAAGCGGAAAGCAGCAGACGAGCTGCAGCATCTCCCCGCTTCTGATTCGATCCGACGAAGGAATCCACCGCTGAAATATATCCGCCGAGAAATGGGCTACGGACATCACCGTGTCGCCTCGGAACACCATGTCTCTCTCTCTCTCTCTCTGCAGAATGAGAAACGAATCTTCGTCTTATCTCAACAAGTTTTGTTTTTTTTCTTTCTTTCTTTCGGAATCGATCTCTTTTGGTTTGTCTCTGTGTGTGACTCTTTGTCTCTGTGTTTTGTCTTAAATAGAGCGAGTAGAGAAGAAAAAGTTGGATTTTTTTTTCAGTTTCACATGATTCTTCTGTCCTAATGAGATTAGATTTTTTTTACCGGTTCGGTTTAGGTACAAGTTTGAACACACAAACCAATTTGATTAAACAATTAAATCGGAACTTGTAGATTAAAAAAAAAGAAATATTATTTTTGATCAAAAAAATAATAGAAATCTAAAACCGAATCTATTGTCCTTTAATTATAAAAGTACCAGATTTTATTTCTTTTTATAAATGTCCCAAAACAGAATTAAAAATACGAAAGTTGTAGATATCCAATTGTTGTGAACCAAATGAACACTCTAGTTAAAGCTTTTGACTATTCACCCTATGTGATTTCGACACGTTGACTCAGTCGTTATCGTCCATAAGATGTGGGGGTTTCAATGTTTTACACTTTACTAATATTCTAGTCGCAATCAATTCATTTTGTTGGACACGATCGTTACAACTTTTTATCATTTTAACTAATTTATTTGAAATATAGTGTGTAACCAACACGTAAGTTAACTTATGACTTTATCTTTGAATCATGGGCATCCTCATGGCTCAATATGACTTCTTTTCAAAATTTCAAAAAGTCCATCTACTTCTTGCCCAAGAAACCCCCCAAAAAAATGAATGGGAGAAGAAACTTAACATCGCCGTAGAAGAGGGCATATGTTTTCATATTTGTACCCACTTTTAGGATATAAATCAGATTCTTTAATGCATAAATATTATCATAATTGATTTTCCTTTTTTATGTATAATAAAGACAAATATAATATATGATATTACAAAACAAAGACGACTGTAAGGTAAGATCAGATTACAAAACATAAGATGATTATAATTAAGAACAGATTACAAGACAAGCCATTTCTCTGAGTCTTTTTTTTTGTCTCATATGGGTTTGTAAACCATAAACCTGCGAAATATGCTTATTACACATTACATTTTACAAGGTAACTTGACCAACAAGCAACAACAACACAGCAACATTTGCTACAAATCTGCAACTGTCAAGAAAAAAGGAAACACGTTAATAGTAAAATCAAGTGACAGAAAGATAAAAAAAAAGTTACTTCTCAGGATGTATTTTTTACCTGCTGATTTTTTCACTTCTTCGAGCAAAGTGCAGATAGGACTTTTCTACCGTAAGAATTGGTACGTAGAGATGTGACATGAAGTCTAATAGCATCAACCAAAAGACCATAAACAGTAGTCCCCTGCAACAATCCCATCTTTAGAGACTGAATTTAAAACAAATATGCTTCTCTAGGGACTGAAACTATACAATCAATCATCAGTTTGTGATTTTTATTCTTACCTTGGATTGTTTAAGAGCTGCTTGAATGACATAGTTTCCATAAGGATCCAACATGACGTGGTTAACACGACCATAGTTTACGAGTTCTCTGATGATGCGAGCTCGATGTTTGTCATCAGCTAGTCTCAGACACTTCTCAACTACATTGCTGCTACATTTCTGCATCGATAGCTCGGTGTAATTCCCTTGTAACTGCTCTAGGATCCCGTTGATAGCCCATTGGAGTTGTAGCTCAAGAACATATTGAATAACGTAGTTCCTGCAATAATAAACAAAAAAAAAACAAATAAGTTTGCTTCTTTTCTCCATTACTTACAAGCATCAAAAGATCTATAAAAACATGTAATAATACCCAAAAGGGTGTTGAGAGAGGAGTAGAGCATTAGAGGCAATCTCAGAGATCAAGAGGTACTTTTGTTCTCCTTTGGAATAGCCAATACATTTTTGAAGCACACAACATCCATGTTGGTCAGTTGCAAGATCAACACAGTGAGCAATCACTACCTCAAAAAGAAACTGATGAGACACAAAATAACTGAATCACAATCTCTTAAATAGTACAAATTTTTTTTTCAAAAAGTGAAGAGAAGTTGTGTTACCTTCTCGCAGTGAGGTAACAGATACTGCAAGCAACGTTGTACAACGTGGTTACCGTTTACACTCTTTATCAAAATAACAACGCCATGCTTCAAAGCAGACATGATCATTGAAATCTCCTCTTGTCTCTTAACCGTTTCAACCATCTTTTGAACAACTCTTGTCCTGTCAAAAACGTAACAAAGACCACGTCAGGTATTAAAAATAAATTACATTGACAAATTCAAATCTACTGTTATCCTTTTTTACCCGTGCATGTCACAAGAGATTTTGATAAGCACTCCTGGTTGTCTAGTAATGGATTGAACAATCTGCATCCTCTGATCTTGGCTGCATACTTCGAGAAGCTTCTGGACTAGATAGTTGCCAAAAGGGTCTATCATAAGCTCACTGATATAGTCAATGATCTCGTTAAAGATGATTTCGATATCATTCTCATTTTTTTCAGAAAACTTCCTTTGCAGGAAGCGACAACCGTACTGATCTTTGGCCATGTGATATATCTTTCCTTTTGTCTCTGCAAGAGAGTTGGTATACTTTGGAGGCTGCAATGTCAAGTTGTTGAGGCTCATTGCAAGATCTCCAACACCGTAGTTTATGAGTTTAGCTGTGTTTAAACCGAGCGGTGATCTCATCAGAATCTTCTCAGGATAGTACATACTCTTTCTCACCACTCCCTCCAAACTCCTCACGCTTTCATCACCATCGTGAGCTCGGTGATGATAATTGAGATGTTCCTGTCTTGGAGCGGTATACATGCCTTTGAACTGTCTTGTATACTGCTCCAACACAGGCATGCACTGTTCTTCTTCTTGAAGACTCACTCTCCCTTCTTGGTTATTGTTCCCCCAATGGAAATGAGGGTGATGATCCAACGCTTGATGATGGTGAGGCTGTGAGGATGGCATGTAATGCTGCGGGTGAGCATTGCGAAAGTACACACAAGGTGAGCTACTTGGAGAGTGGTTAGCAGGAATGGACATAGCTTGGGGATACTCCAGAGTTTGATTAGGTATTCCAAAGTTGAAGTTTCCCTCAGCAGCAAATGCAGAGGTAAGTGTGCTGTCGTCGCCGGGTAGATGAAGATCTGGTGATGATCTGCTTGAGCTGAAGCATATAGGGAAACGGGTATAATCGTTTCCTGAAGTAACTTTCGGAATCTCTCCAAGAAGCTTCTCAAACTCATCAAACTCTGGCTCATTTCTTCTTCTATGATCCATCCTCAAAGATCGATGATTTGTACGGTCCAAGTTGTGATGATCAAAGAATACTACACCTGAGACAACTGCAATAAAACAAGAACACTTGCATTATAAATAAAAAACCAAAGAAACTATGTAAAAGTTTGATGGGGGAGATACAGACAAAAGAGGCCCAGACAAAAAAGATCAAAGCACCAAGACTTTATAAAACTATTATAAAATAGCACTGGTAGGATCTTTAAGTACATCCAAAAAACAATGCAAAAGACATTGAGATATAAAAAAAATCCACCACTAATAAGCAAGAAAGGATTCATTTTTTAATTACTTTTTTCATCTTAAAGATAACTTCAGTGTCACTATATAAACCTTTTACTTAGAAGCATCAAACAGAAGTAACATGATGAATCATGAGTCCTTTAACACAAACAAAGATGATCAAAGTTCTGGAAACTGTACGGACCAAAAACCAGAGGTGAAGAATCTGTAACGGATCATACACAAACACATATCTTAGAAAAGAGATCATCAACTTTGAGAAATGATTTTACCAGAAAAAAACTTTGAGAAATGAGCTGAGGTAATAATAATCTGCGATGATCAAAAACTAATTAAGGGTTGAAAAGAAAAAAAAAAGGAAAAGAAAAAATGTCAGATCTTTTTTTCTGATCAAATCTCCATGTTTTTAGACAAAAAAAAAACTCACTGAAGAAAAGAAAAAAATATCAGTGAAGACAATAAGAGAGAGATGGCTGTTTTACCAGTGAGGTTGAAGAAGCAATATTAACATATACAATCACCAATCGGCAAAAGGTTATGAAGAGAGATAAAAAAAAATGCACACACACGCAAAGAGAGAAAGGAAACAATTTTATTTTACTGAAAGATGAAACAATAAAAAGAAGAAGAGGAGAGAATAATGAAAAGATGAAAATAATTGAGAGGAAAATGCAAAGAGAATGCAAGGGAAGAGCTAGAGAGAGTGTGATTATATTTGGTAGGCGGCGTGAAGAAGAAGGAGAAATAGAGAGAGAGGGACGGTAGCATTTTTGTATAACAAAATTAAAGTACTAGAACGACAAATAAACTGTTGGAAAAATCAGATCTTATGATTTATTTTGTGAAAATAAATGAAAAAAATTAAAGCTTCTTTTTTTTGAAACTTAGAAAATTTTAAAGCTGCCCACCAAAAAAAAGAGAAAATTTTAAAGCTTCGAAATGAAATAAATAAGAAGCAATTAAATTAAATTAAATTAAATGGGAAGATGATGATGAAAAGCGAGTAAATAAAAGGAGATAATTTATTTTCTGTTTGTTTGTATTTTGATTTTTTTTTTCTGAAGCGAAGATGAGAAATGAGTTATCTTAAATTAAATTAAATGGGAAGAAAAATAGACAAAACAAATAGGGTGGGAAGATGATGAGAGGTGTAATAATAAAAAAAAGAACAATGCATGAGAATGGAAAGAGCTTTTATGATATTTGGTTCACAACTGATACTGAGTCTTTCTCTTACTTCTTTTGGGTACCTTTCTGTCCCTTTTTTCTTTCTTTTTCTTTATGGCTCTGCTTCTTCTTCTTCTCTTTATATACGCACACATAGACGTGTGACTATATGTACCCATTTATACACGTGTTATAACGTATATTTCTACAGACTCTTTGTAGTTAGTACACACAGGTTCAACTATGTTTTCTTCTTGTGTTTCTAGAATATAAAACTAATCTTTGTAGTGTTTATTATGTTTCTCTGCACAAAAGAAAATCTAAATGTGAGACGAGCAAAGTTTCATCCATTTTCTTTTCTACGATGACTTTATATGATCTATAGTTGCTGGAATGATCATTTTTAGTATAACTCTTGGTAACAAATGGTTCCCCAAGGATCAATACTTTTTTATAATATAAATAATACTTTGTTAGCATTCGCAAATTATATGGCTGTTAAGTATATTATTTATATTTATGTTATTCAAGAGGATGGTTTATATAATTAGTTGAAATTTGGCAAATTGTTTTCGTTATCTCGATCTCCACTTGATAATTTATATCTCCATCGCCACAATTCAAACTATTCTAGTAATTTCAGTTCTGAATGTCTCGGTTTCTAGGAAGACACGAAACTGTTGTTTTTACCTCAAATCGATTGTCAACTTGGAGCGTCTTTACTTGCAGTGTTTCACTCTTTTGAGTAACTTTATAATGTCAAATTAATTTTAAATGAATTCACAAGTTCAGAAAAAAACAAGAAAATCATAAACATCCCAATAATTTATATTCATTGGAGCATTAAGAAAACCATTTGTTTCGTAAATTGGTTTAGAAAAAAGCACAGGACTATCGGAGAGAAAATACTCTTTGACAAAATAATGATTATGGGTAACTAGTAACTACACGAGCTAACATATTTTTAAAGCAAGTAATTAGATAGCTCATTTACAAAAAAAAAAAAAAGAAGTAATTAGATAACTTCCCTCAAATAAATATCAGTTATCAAAATAACCAAACCATATAAGCCATACAAATATGACATTCTTGAAAAAAACAAATAATTGCGAACGGTGACAAGCGAACCCTAATTTGCATAGCTCACAGTCTATCAATTTATTGCAATCAAACATCTTCTCCATTATCACATGATATGTACAAGCTAAAATGTTTTGTTCAATTTTTAAGATCAAAGATCACTTGTTGCGATCTGGAGAACACGATCAAATTATATGTTTGTCGACACAGTCGAATTCTAACTCTCCTCAAGTCACCAAAGAAACATATGTGTTTACACTGAGAGGTACCGATCCTAGTAAACTTTATTTAACAACCGCCACATTTGTTTTGCTAGTTTTGTGTGTTTGATAGTGAAGAATCCAAGTGTACGCTATATTTTATATTTTTAGATAGTAATTTATTGGAGAGAAGATCCCACATCGGAAAGATGTAAGGGACATGAATAATATATAAGGGA
>OVBX01001568.1:2588-25114 GCA_900406325.1 Erucastrum elatum | reverse complement strand
TAAAAATATTTGAACCTTTTGGTAAGATTATTTAATCAACAATAATTACGAAATTAGTTAAGATCATTTACATATAATTTTTGAAAACTAAGATCTTGTTAGAATCTTTTTAAAAGATTTGTTATGATTTTTAAAATATATCATAAGATATTATTATTTAAATATTTTAAGGATTATATATATTATTATTCTTAGTAAAATACATTTAATCAATTTTCTAATGAATAGTCCAACCTAAAAAATCACACATGAAGTGAAATGATGACTTCTGTTTTAATATAATAGATACATACCCAAACTATATCAGCGTGCCAAAACATTCCTAAACTAAATGAGAATTTGAACTATGTACTTAAACTCTTAATAAATAGCTAAAACATACCAATGCTCGATTATGTAATGAATTGGACTACTTTTTATTTTAAATTTTTGTGATTTAGTCCCCATAATTCTATTTTTGTTAATATGCCTTGAATAAATTAAATAATCAAATCTATTGTATTTATATTTTTAATTTGAAAAATACATTTTCTGACCATATTAATTAAACTTCAATACTAAAATTTAATTATTTAGCAGAAACTTAGATAGTTACCATATACAATTTATTAACTAATTTAGTTATTAAAGTATGTTATCTACCTTATTAAGACATGACCATTAGTAATAAATAATCTTACTCATATGTAATATTTACAAGAAATACCACTCAATTTATATGTATATAAGATTTTCTTTTAAAATATAGTCATTCAAATTTCAATCTACATAAATAAAAATAATCTTTAAAAATTTGATTTTACATTACATATCTTTAACTATGCTACCCTTACTTAATAAATAAAAGAAAAGAGTGGCTAGTTAACCAAAAATAGTCTC
Organism: Erucastrum elatum; assembly: GCA_900406325.1. Classification (NCBI taxonomy): domain Eukaryota; kingdom Viridiplantae; phylum Streptophyta; class Magnoliopsida; order Brassicales; family Brassicaceae; genus Erucastrum; species Erucastrum elatum. Next base: position 24,235 of record OVBX01001568.1, on the reverse strand, counting down.
AAACGCAGTATCTCAAGAGAAAAATATTGCACAAAACTAGTAGTAATATGAATAATACAGAAAAAAAATACCAATTTTAATTATATTTATATTATATATCACGCAAGCACATAATAACATTTGTAATTAAAATAGCTAAAAATTTTAAAAAATATATCTTATAAACTTTAAGAAATTTAGTCAGATAAAATTAGGCTTTAAATTATGATATTTGTACGTTGTTTTCCTTTGACGAAAATTTTTCTTTCCATCAAATATTTTAATATGAAATAATAATATATTAATTTATTAAATTTATTTATTTGATAAGTTTTTATTATATATATATATCACCATATATTAAAATTTATTTTCAGTTTCGAAATTATAAATAAGGCCAACTTTATGATTTTTAAGTTAAAAAAATAAATCAATATATTTTAGAATTGACTGGCATGTGTCAGTTTTATTTTTATTTTTTGCTTAAATTGGGGACTTGTGTCAGTTACGAGGTATGTTTAGCCATTTATTATAAGTTTAGGTATGTAATTCAGATTCTTATTTAGTTTAGAAATGTCTTAGCATATTAATATAGTCTGGGTATGTATTTTTCATGGTTACATAGTGCATGTGTGAACAATCCGTTTTTCCGTTAATTTTGTTTTTTTTTTGTCATTCATAAATGAAGTGTAGAATTCTTGAACTGATTGGTTGTTGGTATTTATATATTTTTTATTTAATGAAATTATTAAAAAGGAAACTAGTCTTACAATTACCTAATCTAATCTACATTACCTAAAAAAAATTAAAAATCTTAAATATATTTGAATTAATATAATTTGTTTAGTGGAAACAATTAAACAGTATATATTACGGTATATATATTTAGAATATACATATAAATACATATGATATTATATAAATAATTATATAAATGACCTAAAACATATAATAATATTTCTTATACCAATTCACTATATATATATATTTTCTAAACATATTTCTATTAATAATTTTATTAATAGTGAATAAAATAAATTACAAATTGCCGAAAACTAATTAATATAAGCCTAATGTTGATGGTATAGTTAGTCATTTTTTCAGTGACAAATGTTGAAGGTATAGTTGAGTTATCACTTTATGAAATGACTAAATTATTTTTATATTTAAAGACATAAAAATTATATGGTAAGTTGTTTAAAATAATATTAGTAAATGAAAATGTTTATTATAATATAAAATTGAAAACCGGAACACTATACTAATACATATAGAGTTAATCTCTATTAATATAATTATTATAGCTTTGTTTGTAATAAAATTATATGGTAAGTCATTTAAAATAATATTAATCAATGAATTTTTTTATTGAAATATAAAAATAAAAATAGAAACATTGTATTAATACAAGACTAGTGTTAATAATCAATTCATAGTTCATATAGCATTGATTATAATAAAATTGCCATGCTTAAATTTAAATTAGGAAAAAAGAAGACTTAAAAACATGAACGAGGAATAATAAAACCAGTTTGTTGTATTGTTGGTTATTTTCTATTTTACGTACTTAACTTTTTATTTTCTTTGTTAATACATGTGTTTTACGAAGTACTATGAATGTGAATTAATTAGTTTTGTGTGTTTTACAACATGAAGATAAATTTAGTAAAGAAAACAATTTATATAATAAGTTCTAAAATCGATAAGGTCGAAGATGGAAATATAACTTAAACTTAATGAAAAAGAAAAATATTTATAAAATAACAAATGCATTTTAATAAAAAATTTATACTGTATATAACAAATTTCTTAAGAAAATTGTACAAATAGAAAAATGTTATTATGATGTAATAAAACTATAATAATGATATCACGTTATTAAAATTAGATATTATTTTTCTCCAGTCACTAATACCAGAAAAAATGACCGGATGTTGCTCATTTATCTAAACAATAGACCGATGGAGATATCTATCTATATTAATAATGTTGAACATACTTTTTTTTTTTGGGAAATTTCACTTATACCACTTTGGTGATACCACTTTTCATGTTTACCATTATCAAATGGACATTTTCAAAAATACCCTATATTTTTGATAAAATAACACTAAACTAATTTTTCAAAATATTTATAAAACATATATAATCCCAACCCAAACCCCTTAATATTAAACCCTAGACCCTAAACACTAATCACTAAAGTCTAAACCCAAATGTTTATATATTTTTGATTGAAGGTATTTTCGAAAAGTGGTACTTAACTTGTGGTATTTTTGACATTTTTTTTTTTATGAACCTGGTATCCGGATGCCATCGAATATCAAATGAAGCCATTTCATTAAATGGTACACCAAAATTTCAAATCTCACCATAATTTTAAAACTTCATTCAAATTCACATACTTTTTATTTAAACCTAGTATTTTAAAGTTATTATATCTAGTTCTATAATAGTTTTATATTTTACGAAAAATTGATCGCTAAAGAAAAGAAATTGATGAAAAATTAAACACTTTTTATACTTCTTACATCAGTTATTGTAAATCATTATTATTTGAACTTTTTGACATTTTTTAAAATTCCTTATAAGTATATAAATAATTTTGAAAATTTCTCTTAATTGATTTATAGATCACTTGTTGACTTTACAAAACATTAAAGGACCAAACATCTATATTATTAAAGTTAAATTACATTTTGGAGATGTTTGGAAACAACGATAGTAGAATAAATTAGATATGTTTGGAAATATGAATAGTATAAATGTGTACTTTCTTTTATTTACACATTTAGCTATTGTATTTTCAATAAATTAATAATAAATGAAAATTATTTAGAAACATGAATAACATATTTAATACTTCTTTTTATTTACACATTTAACCATTGTTTTTACAATAAATTAAGTAATATCATTTCTATTTTTCTTTTTATTTAAAATTCTATCATTATATTTACAATTTTTTTTATTTGCAATTCTTTATGGTGAAAATAAAAACACAAATTGAAATATAAATAGTATACTATAGGGACTTCTATGTTATATAAAAAAGTTTTAAATCTAATATTATTACCATATTTAGGTTAGTCAAATATATAAATTTCAAGAGTTCAATTTTCAAAAATAATATCAGAAAATTAATAATAATTCATAGAAAACTAATGCAAAATTTTTTTTTGAAACATGGATAAAAATATGTAAAGAAGAAAAACATAATGGCTTATAAAAACTATATACTTGGATCAGTTTTAAAATATATAAAATTGTACAAATCTAACTACCAAAAAAAACATTTTTTGTCTAATAATCATAAAATAAAAATTTAAAATTTTATATAAATATTTCAAATCAAAATAATAGTTTAAACTTCATTTATATCAAAAATTGATTTAACATGTGCATATATTCAAAAATTTATTTTTACTAAACTATTTTCCAGTAACCATTATTAAAAAAATGTTTTCAATATATATATAAAAAAAATTAAACAAGAAGACCAATTACATATACCAACTTAAATTATGGTTTTTATATTTCTCATTTAATTTTAAGAATATAATATATATGTGATTATTTATAAGATCTTTCACATTATTAATTATTTGAAAACATTTATTAAATGAAATCTCAAAATAAAATCAAGTTAAAATAAAAAATGATTAAATCAACAAAATCATGATACGGGTCTGAATTATCTCAACTCCTTAAAAATAGTTTCATTAAAAATAAAAACTAAATTATATAAAATAAATTTAATAAATTGAATATATACAATATTTTATTTGAATTAAAAATTAATATAAAATAATTTAACTTTGGGTTAAATAAAAAAATCATATAACGGATTATAATTATTTAGAGTCTTCAAAATTTTTGAGATATTTAAAATAAAAAATAAGTCATAGAAGTAAATTTAAGAGAAATTTCATAAAAATTTAAAATATATAATTTATCAAAATATTTAATTTTTATTACGTAAAATAATTTTCCAACAAAAAAATATATCTGCCCTTTTTAAGGGCAGACCAAAACCTCATTAAATGTTATTATAGTTTCTTATAAAGTAAACCCTCTATAAATTAATAATGTTGGAACTTTGAAATTTAATTAATTTATAGAGATATTAATTTACAAAAGTTTCCTTATTTAATTTTTTCTATTTTTGAATATTTTTATTTATATTAAAACAATTATTTTATTTTAAAGTTTTTACATTATTTAAATTTTAGAAATTTGACTTCCATATTATTTTATTATCTTATTTTATGTATAAATTTATGTTTCATAGAACTGCTAAGTGCTTTTCTGTATAAATTTATTAAATATTATCAAAATATATTAAAATGTTAAGAAAAATAAAGAATTTTCATTGTGAATATAAAACCAAGAATATAATATTTAACTTGTACTCATATAAAAATTATATATAGATTTATTATTAATTTATTATTTTAAGGGGACTATAGATTTACATAAAAAAATTAAAAATATTATTATATTATTATTTTATCGATTTGTGTTATATTTAACACCGGCCCGACTTGAGACCGGCAATATTTATTAATTTATATAGATTATTAATTTATAAAGGTTCTTCTGTATAAGGATACACACTTATTATATAGTTTATGAATAAATAATTGCTAAAAAAATAAATTGATCAACAATTATCTGCGGTTTCTATAGTTTCTACATCAGTTACTATAAATCACTATTATTTGCAATTTTTGGAAAATGCTATTAATGATTTCATAACTACTTTCTTAAAGCTTGATTAACATAATAAAATTGAAAATCTATCAATCAGTCAAATTATACCAATTGTTTTACAACTTCATCTAAGAGCAATAAATAAGCAAAAATTACTTTTTCATGGGAATTTGCCAAAATGTAACAAAAAAATAATATGGTTGTCCCTTTGGTATAATACAGTATTTGAGTTGTCCCTTTAGTATAATGTTTCATAATTCAAAAACTAATCATTTATTAATAAAATTAAACATATTAAAAAAATTTAAAATTTTAACTGAATTTTAAAAATTTTAATAAAAAGGGGAAAAACAAACGTTTCAAAAGGTTAAAATTTAAAAGTTTTATTTTATTAAAATTTAAATAAATCGAACAAATTTAAAAACGTTTTAAACTTTTTAAAAAAAAATAATACTTTGGTTAAAGTTTTTTTAAATTTTATTTTTAGTTTTTTACTAAAATTTTGATAGAGTTTTATTTTTATTTTTATTAAGTTGAAATTTTTTATTTTTATTAAAATGTTTTAAAAATTTATATTTTTATTAAAATGTTTTAAAAATATTTATTTTTTTTAAAACGTTTTACAATTTTGTTTTTGACAAACGCTTTTATAAAAAGAGTTTAATATTTTTTATTAAAAAGTTCAATAAAAGGATTCTTTTAAAAAAAATCATTAAAAATTTTAATAAAAAGGAAAACAAAATCGACCAAAACACGTTTTAGGAAATTATAATATTTTTAGAATATTGTTTTAACTGAAAATGTTTTTTAATTTTTGCAATAAACACATTTTGGGAAGTTGGAATATTTTTAGATTATTGTTTAACTCAAACTGGAAAAGTTTTAGAATATTTTTTAACTGGAATATTTTTAGAAAGTTGAGCCGATGTAAAATATGACATAAATCGATAAATGAATAAGATAATAATATTTTAAAACTCTCATGTAAATATATAAACCCATTAAAATCGTAAATTAATAATCTGTCTATATAAACTAAATATTATATTGTTGTTTTTATATTCACAATGAAAATACCTCTATTTTCTTAATTTTTCATTATATTTTGATAATATCTAGTACAATTATATTGAAAACCACATAACAATTATATAAAAGAAACATTTGTAAATTAAGATATCTATAATAAATTTAAAAGTATAAATATTCTAGGATAGTATGAATTCACATTCGTCTTGACAATAAAATATATAAAGTATTCTCGGATTCGGATCTAAATCCCAACATATGAAAGACCCAAGAATAATTGAAGTCAAGTTTTTGTTGCTTCTCATGCTTCTTAAAATAGAACAAGGACGTCATTGTTCTACACACTATGATAGTCCCTTAGTTTATATTACTTTGAGATTAATTTCTTTTGGCTTATAAAATATACATGCAGGTATCCCGATGACATCCGTGATCGTATTTGGTTTTCATGGTTTGACTTTCCATATCAGGAGATAAGAACCAGTCTCAACATAAACAACTCAGATACATATGAGATACCCAAAACTGTACTCAAAAGTGCTGCCACACCTAGAAACGCTAGTGGGCCACTGCACATCAATTGGGTACCTATGCCTTCTAATTCTAAAGTGTACTTATACATGCATTTCGCCGAGATACAAACACTTGAAGCCAACGAAATGAGGGAATTCGACGTTATCTTGAATGGAAACACCACTCATTCAGGTTTTAGTCCACCCAGGTTAGAGCTAAGGACATTATACACTGATACACCTGTGATATGTGATTCGGGAGGTTGCAATTTACAGCTAGTAAAAACTTCAAAGTCAACTCTTCCACCTCTGATCAATGCCATCGAGGCATACAATATTATTGAATTCTCACAACTGGAAACAAACCTAAGCGATGGTACATCTCCCCGTAATGTTCACTTATTAATTTTACTGTTCCACATTATATTGATTTGATTCTGTCATTCTCTAACACATGAGTCAGTTGCTGCTATCAAGAAAATCAAAGCTACTTATCAACAAAGTAAAATCAGTTGGCAAGGAGATCCGTGTCTCCCTCGAGAGTTTTCTTGGGAAAATCTTACGTGTACTTACGCAAATTCCATCCCACCAAGAATCATTTCCTTGTAAGGACATTCACAAACAGTCTCTAAATTCTAACTAATGTATCTACTGTAAGGCCCTTCACGATTTGTAATTGTTTTGTACTTTCATATAGAAATTTGTCAGAAAGTGGATTAACTGGGATCATAGCTCCAGTTATACAAAATCTAACGCAATTACAAGAACTGTAAGTAGCATCTGTATTTTAAAAAAATTAGACAAATGATAATATGTTCAAGGATGACGTACAAGTATATTAACCCAATCTTTTTTTCTTTATGCATGCAACCTCAGAGACTTATCTAATAATAACTTGACTGGAGAAGTGCCAACCTTTCTTGCTAGCATGAAACTATTGTCCTTAATGTAAGCTTTAATATGTTTTTTGTCAACAATTTAGTTTAGTATTTAGAAAAGATGAATGATGATTTTGATTTTGACTAAGATTTTTGGCTTTTGGTATTCTTTCTCCCAACAGAAACTTAAGTAGGAACAACCTCAGTGGCTCAGTTCCTCAACCTCTTCTTGATAGAGAAAAAGAAGGACTTATACTAAGGTAAGATTCAATTTTTTCAGGGTATGCTTTTATTACTTTTCTAGAAATTGCAGCTCTTGTGCAGAAAAATACAAGCCTATAAACTTGGCACATGATAACACATATAGCAACCACATAAGAAAATCAATTGGTCCAGTACTTCTAATTTCGTTAAAAACTTCAGTGTCGCATGTTTCTTGTAGGCTTGATGGAAATCCAGGTTTATGCAGACTAAGTTCATGCAATCCAAAAGAGGAAAATCCAAAAGAGAAAAGAAAATTCTTGCTACCAACTATTGCTTCAATCGCCACTGTGCTTGTTGTATTGGTGGTCATTGCTCTTATTTTTGTTTTCCGAAAGAAAAAGGTTCCTCCTACAGGTAAGTCATGAGCCAGAAATTATCAGAAAGTAACTGAATCAATGGAATTAGTTGCATAACCAAAAATTTCGCTTTGTAGACTTAGACGCTCCATCAAGTGTGCCAGTAGAAAATGTTAGGCACACTAATCATGCAGAATCATCATTTCTCTCGAAGAAAATTAGGTTCTCATATGTTGAGGTTCAGGAGATGACAAATAACTTTGATAGAGCTCTCGGTGAAGGAGGGTTTGGAGTCGTTTATCATGGTTGTGTTAATGCTGGACAACAAGTGGCTGTTAAATTGTTATCTCAATCATCATCTCAAGGTTATAAGCATTTCAAGGCAGAGGTATTCTTTTTGCCACTGATCTTCATTGGAAATTCAATATTGTGTAAACTGCACAAGAGTATTAGCTAATAGACGATTGCTTAGGTGGAACTGCTTATGAGGGTTCACCATATAAATTTGGTGAGTCTTGTTGGATATTGTGATGAAGGAGAAAACTTAGCCCTCATCTATGAGTACATGCCCAATGGAGACCTAAAACAACACTTGTCAGGTAAACATATTCTGTAATTTATACAAATATAGAAAAATGATGTCTTAAGTTTTCTTTGAAACAAAGGTTGTTTTTTGGCCAATTTGGCATTTATGTGCGATAAGTACAGGAAAGCGTGGTGGATTCAATCTGAGCTGGGAAAAGAGACTAAAAATAGCTGTGGATGCAGCACTAGGTATGCAAAAAGTTTTCTTTCAATGTTGAAACAATTACTTAGTTACCAATAGTGACATTTAGTAGAATTGGGGTTGTCTCGAGTGAATCAGCATAAAACCTTGCGTTACTAATCCAAATTTTAACATCCATTGTATGTAATGGTGTAATGGAAAGTAAACCGAAGGCACTCTAATTACTTATTCATTTGCTAATAAATTACTGAATTGTGTTTTTTTTATCAAGGTTTGGAGTACTTACACACAGGATGCAAACCACCAATTGTTCATAGAGACATCAAAACTACAAACATACTTTTGGACCACAATTCCCAAGCCAAGCTAGCTGATTTTGGACTTTCAAGATCTTTTCCCACCGGAAATGAAACACATGTGTCAACAGTTGTTGCTGGCACTCCTGGATATCTCGATCCTGAGTGAGTAATATCGTACTTCAAATGCTAGTACACAAAAATCTTTTATTTTAGACACTAATTAAACAACCACAAAGAATCTCTTATGTATTATCTTCTATGTCATTATATTTGCAGGTATTATAAGACCAACTGGTTGACAGAAAAGAGTGACATCTACAGTTTTGGAGTTGTATTATTGGAGCTCATTACAAACCGCCCAATAATTCAACAGTCCCGTGAAAAATCTCACTTAGTAGATTGGGTCAGCTATATGATGACAAAAGGAGATATCACGAGCATTATGGATCCAAGCCTCCACCAAAATTATGACACTGGTTCCGTCTGGAAGTTCATTGAAATAGCAATATCATGTGTGTGTCCTTCTTCCGCAGGAAGACCAAACATGTCTCGAGTTGCTAATGATCTGAAAGAGTGTTTGATATCTGAAGAGTCGAGGATAGTAGAGAGTCGGGACATGGAATCAAAGAGTTCTATGGACTACAGTAAGGACATTTACACCGAGGTGAGCCCTAAAGCTCGCTAGCGCGCCAAATATATTCTCACAGGTTTCTTTATTTTTCCTTGAATCTTCGAATTTGTATTTGCAAGAAATTGCTGTTGATGATTCCAAAAGCTTTCACTAATAACTAACGTGTGATCGTCCTATACTATCTCCTGTTTTATGTATAAATTCGCAAATATTTGGTTCTTAAAAGCATATGTTGAGTATGTAGTAAATTCATTAGTAGAAACAAATGCACGGAAATATTTCTGTCTAAGCCAATTATTTCGTGATCATATTTGTTCATGACGTTTTTATGACTAAAATAGTCACAATTTATCGCATATAATTAGTGGCTAATTTATACAAAAACAATTTTGTGACAATTTACTCATGATATTTTTGACTATTTTTAAATAAATATTAGTTAATAATTAGAACAAATTATAATAATATTAAAATCTAATCTAATAACTTAGAAGTTGCTTAAAATTTCAGAATTATCCAACCATGATTAGAAAACATTCTGATAGAACCAAATTAATTTTCTATCACAAAGCATTTTCTAAGTCATGTTTAGATGATAAATACACTTTCCTAGTTTATCATTTTTAGTGAAAAAGAAATGAAACTTTATATATAGAAATTCTATAATAGATTAATTAAATTGAATAATCGTAAAGAAGTTCCATTAATTTTTTGATAAATAGTTAAATATAATTTGGGTAAAAAACGGATTTACAAAGATGATAAATTATTTCTTTTATTCTATAAATATTCTGTGGTATTCTCAAAAATTAAAAAATAAATAAATATTCCGTAGTGTGACAGTAATGATGCTCAGAGTTTCAGGATACAATTGCCGATGTCTATAGTTTTCTTCACTAATGAACAAAATTTACAGAACAATTTTTCTCAGTTGTACACTTTCAAAAGTAAAGAAAAATGAAGAGATGAAGATAGCACAGTTATAAGAGATTACTTTTCAATTTCACGGCAAAATATGAAATACATTTTTTTTTCTAAGATTTTTTTTTATATATTTTAGGGAAAATTGACTTTTTAATCATGAACTTTCAAAAATAAGCCAAAAAATCTTCAACTCATAAACACGCCATTATAACCATCAATTTTTAGTCAAACACGAATAAATCTCATACTTTCGTTGACCAAGCCATTTTAATCTCGTCAAAATTCAACTGTCTAACACTGTTAGTTACATTTAACGGTTGACTTTTAATAAAGCCAAAATGACTTGGTCAACAAAAATATGAGTTTTGGTTTAAATTTAAAAGTTAAGGATTAAAATTAGAGAAAATTTGGATAAATGCACTTTAATAAGATTATAATTTGAAAAATACACCCTTGATTTAAGCTTTTGAAAAATACACTTATTTATATATAAATTTACCAAATTGCCCAATCTTAATATTTCACAATTTTATTATATTTTTAAAAAATTTGTTTTAGAAAAAAAGAAAAATCGTTAGAGAATATGCATAATATCTTTTTAAACTACCTAATATATTTCCCGTATCTTTTTAATATATTTATAAATTTTATTATATTTAATAATAAATTTTATTTATTTTAAATTTAACAAAATAAATTAAAAATATATTAACGTCATGATAAACTCAACTCAAATCATAATTTTATGCATTTTATATATCTTTATTATTATAACATGTTTATCTTTAAACACATATTTCTTTTAAATTAAATTATTATAAATTATTATTAGTTACGAATTTATGTATTAATTATTGAAATATTAAATTGGGGTAAAAAGTAAATTTACATTAAAGAAAGTGTATTTTTCAAAAAAAAAAAATAGAGACAATGTGTTTTTCAAATTTCAAATCCTAAATAGGGTATTTTTCAAATTATCCCAAAAAATTACTTATTTAAAACTATTTAATCAAAATTGTTGTTTTTTTTGATGATTCTGGTGTCCGGACGCTTCCGTAGGAACTCCGACTAGCTTCCAATGGTCGTCCACCGGAACTAGCCGGGGAGCCTGCCGAAGGTCTTCCAAAAGAGTTGGTGAACATCATGTTATAGCACTAGTGGTCACGCGCAGTTGGAAGTGTTCATATTGAACCTGAAAGTCTCTCAAAACCAACATCTGCGAGTTTGAGTGACTAACTTAATAAATCATCTTTAAATAAGTTTGGATATAATATTCTAAAACCATAAACACGTTTTTGTTAGAAGTATGATCACATTTACTCAATAGAAAATGTACGAAACAAGTGAAAAAGGAAAACAGCGAATGTGTGAAGGCATCTCCGACTGACTACGGTAACGACTTCTACACATCAGCCGCCATAGATCCCTTTCAAGTAATTGCTTTCGTCCTTAATTAGTTGTAGGGTCTTTAACTCCATGCATAAGTGATTGATTTTTAATTAAAGTGTGATACATTCAAAAAACAACAATATTTTTTATTAAGTTAGTCACTCTAATCGATATAACAGTCTATAAATTTGTTGTCAAGAAAAAGAAAAACAACAATTTTTAATTAAAATAGTTTTAAGTAACTAATTTTAATCCTTAACTTTTAAATTTAGAATAAAAAATATCATATTTTTGTTGACCAAGCCATTTTTGCTATATTAAAAGTCAACCATTAAATATAACTAACGGTGTTAACCAGTTGAATTTTGACGAGATTAAAATGTCTTGGTCAACGAAAGTATGAGATTTATTCATGTTTGACTAAAATTTGATGGTTAAAATGGCGTGTTTATGAGTTGAAGATTTTTTTGGCTTATTTTTGAAAGTTCAGGATTAAAAAGTCAATTTTCCCTATTTTAAAATAAGGAAAATAATGCATTTTATCAATCACTAATGAGAGCTATTATATATTGAGAGGAGTGGTTAAAATTTTTCAATAAATCTGTTAAACATATAGATTTTTTTTTCTTAGCTCAAAATTTATTAATTTTTTCGTAATGAAACAATTCATTAACTACAAAAGCCGATAGAAAATAGGAATATCCGGAAACAAAATCCCAAAAGAGGAAGATAAAAGTTAATGAACATTAAAGAGTCATAGGTAGTAAAATTAGAACTGATGGACTGACCAAATTAATGGGTGGACTTTTAAGTTCTTTACTAAGGGTGGAAAACAAGTTGTGATAAAGTTAATGGTTACGGCTTTACCAAACCACGTCATGTCTTGTTATCGGCTCCCAAAAGCAGCTACAAAGAAACTGACGAGGGCTGTGGCTCAGCTTTAGTGGAGCTCGGAAGAAGTACAAAAGGTATGCACTAGAAGTCATGGGATAAAATGTGTCTCTCGAAGGATGAAAGAGGATTGGGTTTTAAATATTTTACTGATTTCAATACAGCGATGCTTGGTAAGCAACTATGGCGTCTCACAAACAAGCCAAACACTTTGTTCTCTTGAGTGTTTAAAGGACGGTATTTCAGGAACGCTTCACCACTGGATCCGATCTGTTCATATTCTCCATCTTATGGATGGAGGAGTATTTTATCTTCTAGATCTCTGGTTAGCAAATGACTAATTAAAATAGTGGGAACAGGTTCTTCGATCTCAGTATGGAATGATCTCTGGCTCCCAACCACTCTCCCAAGACCAAAAAATAAAAATCAACATTATTTGTTACCCGATCTTACAGTGGATTATCTCATTGTCCCGGGTTCACGGACCTGAAATTCACAGGCAATTAGAGCATTGCTGGATCCTCAGGATGCAAAAATTATCGAAAGCATAACCACTTGGTAGAGGCCCGATGGTAGATAGAGATGGCTGACATTTCACCAATAATGGAAAATATACGTTTAAATCGGGATATCAGGTTAAACTAGTATATCCAGATAGTGATAATCCACAAGAGTTCTATGGACCTACAATGGATGTTTTGAAAGCGTTTTGTTGCCAAGTGAAATGCCCCCCCCCCCTCCCCCAAAATAAAACACTTCTTATGGCAGATTATATCAGGATGTATAACTGTCAAGAAACATCTAAAAGCAAGAGGGATGAAAGGGATATATGTTGTGATAGATGTCGAACTGAGGAGGAATCAATAAATCATGTGTTTTTTGAATGTCCCCTAACTAGGCAGGTGTGGGCGTTGTCAAAGTTCCCGAACTTAAGTTTTTTCCCTATGAGCTCATTGTTCACAAATATGTATCATTTATTTTGGAGGGTCACACCACAAATGAGGGATCATCAATTTGCATGGATTTTATGGTATATTTGGAAAGCGAGGAACAATAAGACATTTAGTAATATAAATATTGATCCTAGAGATACACTTTTAGTAGCAGAAAGGGAATCAATTATGTGGGCTGAGACACAAGACTTAAATATAAGAAGTCTGGTACAAGCAGAAGTGCAGATCTCTCCAATAATCCCAGAGAGATGGTATTTCACAGATTGTTCTTGGAAGTATGGAGATAATTTGTCGGGACAAGGTTGGTATAGTACACTGGAAGGTTTTACAGGACTATGAAATGTTCGGGCTAGTTTATCACCTCTTCATGCAGAAGTGGATGCTTTGATATGGGCACTAGAATGTATGCGAAACCTACGTCAGTTTCAGGTTACGTTTGCAATGGATTGTACTCAATTGGTGAAGATGGTGTCGGAATCAGAGGAGTGACCAGCGTTTACTAGTTATCTGTAGGATATTAAGAGTCTGCAAGGAAGTTTTTATAATTCACAGATCATTCATGTACCTAGGACGGAGAAATCAAGGGCGGATCGTCTAGCACGTGGTGTCAAACAACAACCGTCTTTTGTCATTCATATGGATGCCGAATTTCAAGTTTAGTTTACATAGTCTATATGAGTCTGTTTTCGTTTGATGACAAAAAAAAAATTCATAGACACACCTGAATACATAAGACCGAAAATAACCCAAGAACCAATAACTTATGCAAACCCAATTCTAAAAGATACACAACCCAACCATAACAGGCGCAACATCAACATCAGTAAAAACATTAGCGAAGATAAAATTATTAAATTTCTAGATACATAAAAATGATTTTAAATTTGATCATAGAGGGTAATGACAAATAAAATGGACAAGATTTAATTATTTAGATTTTACATGTTTCTTAATAAATCTGTCTCTTTAGTCACAGATTTATTAAATTTATTTTATTTACCGAAAGATTTACTGAATTTTGACAGTTTTTTATAAGATGAATTGATTTTTTCTTTGACCACTGATTTACCTGTTTTTGACAGATTTATTTGGGTTTCGACAGAATTATTATCCTTTGACCATAACTTTACATAATTTTAACAGATTTAATATAGATTTGACAGATTTATTATCTTTTTGACCATAGGTTTATGTAATTTTGATAGATCTAATATGAATTTGATATATTTATTTTTTCTTTTGCCCACAATTTTAATACAGTTTGACAATTTTTTTATTTGGCGACAGATTTGTTAATTCCTTGGCCACAAATTTAAATTTAACTTAACCAAACTGGTTATTTAAAACCAAAAATAACCATTAAATCTGGAAAAAAAATTGGTATACCGATAAACTATTTTTTTATTAAACCGAAATCCTTACTGTACTATATGTGGACTCTAATGGAGGTTTTGATTCAAAAATCCTCCCAAAACATGTTGGAGAAGCTTTAAACATGAGATTTGGTGTCAAGGAACATCATCAGAAACGACATGTATATAATTAGTAATTTTGTCTATAGAAAAATATTCATGAGATCTCACTTGAATAAAACCATTTCATCAACAAAGAACACTATGAAAACAAAAAATGAGAATCCTTTTGATAGTATACTTTGAGAAACAAAAGAGAAATTAGATGTTTTACCAAAGAACTTACATCTTATTTGCATAACAACCAAAGAGAAAACAACCACTACTGTTCACATGTTAGTTTTACCCTGCTACCCCTACATTATAAACCACCATTAACCACAAGACCAAAATCTACCAATAAAACTCTCAAAATCTCCCGTATCTCTTTGTCAGACAAAACATGAAGAACAACAATTCGCAGCCACCACTCTGCTTCATTTCAAAGAGGATTTTCTTATTGTGATATTTTGCTAGATTTCTTCTTTCCTTTCAAAGAAAAACAAAATTAAAGAAACTCAGAAATTAAAGTTTCTTGATTTATTTTATGAATCGGAGTAAGTTTCTTCATTATTGTTATCAAATTATATAAATCTCGAGGTGAGACTTTCTATTTTAGTTGTTTTGTTTAAGTAAATTTGTCTAAGAAAGTTGTGTTTTACTAATCTACAGTCTTTGTCTTTCAATTGGATTGATCTTTGAGGTACTTTTGCCAACTCTCTATCTTTGGATTTAATTGGGAGTGTGGATTTTCTTCATGTGCTTTGTTTCTCATGTGTCTTCAATTGATGCTGCAGAAGCGGACGATATGTTTGGTAGCCTCCAGATTGTTAACCACAAATTCTCAACGCTCTCATCATATTTGCATTTCCAACTAAACCTAGTTCGAAAGTTATTCTTCATCAAAACCATCTAGTTATAATAGTGGCTGGTCACATATATCAATAACCGGCTAAAACAAAATTTAAACATTAACCATCGATATCGGGTGAAGGAAAGAACCCAATTGACCGCCTAATTACAATAGTGACTGGTCACCTATATCAATAACCGGCTAAAACAAAATTTCAAACATTAACCATCGATATCGGGTGAAGGAGAGAACTCGATTGGCCGTCTAATTACAATAGTGGCTGGTCACCTATATTAATAACCGGCTAAAACAAAATTTCAAACATTAACCATAGATATCGGGTGAAGGAGAGAATCCAATTAGCCGTCTAATTACAATAGTGGATGGTCACCTAAATCAGTAACCGGTTAAAACAAAATTATTGACAATTTTGTGAAGGTTAACAGTGATTATTAGCCGATTCCAAAGATATATAATTGTATAGCGGATTACCTATGGAACTATCTAGTTTACACTGTCGTTTTGGTTTATTCATTACCGTTAGGATTTCGGGGATCATGTTATCTGTAGGGTATAGAATTTTGTCTACAGAGTTTTATAATTAGTGTTTGGATTCCAGGTTTCCAATTGGGTGTAGGGTTTAGAATTATGTAGCGATGGATAATTAGATGTGTTTATGTAAATATAGAATTAGGATGTAACATATACATATTTTTAGATTTGTGGAGAAAAAAATTATGTAACGAAGATGAAGAAATAAGAAAATGACAATGAGAGAGAAAAATCTAAAGAAAATCTCATTTGTACAGTAAACAAAATCTTTTTGATATTTTTCCATATCTAGCTAAAATTTTGTGTCAGAGACAAAACCCTAGACGTCTAAAAACCCAAAGAAGAGTGCTGAAGCGTCAAGGGTAATAACATCTTTTTCCTTCCTTTTTGCTGCCACATCGTCTCAAGTTTCGGTCCTTTGGTGTTCTCCTAATATAGGACTTACGTTTTTTTGACCTAAATTTCTCAAACAAAAATAATACAATGAGTAAAGACTTTTTTTTCTTTTCTTTATGACATTTCCTTCACTTAACTATACAGTTTCCATCGCGAAAAGAAGACAAGTGACAGAAACTAGCTCCGACCTCTCTTACCTTCGGCATCTAATTTCCGATCAAAGCTTCTTGCTGACGATGCTGGGCTCCTTAAGACACGTCGTCAGTCGGGATTTACTCGTTGATCACTTCGGTTAGCTTCTGTTCCGGCATCATGGGCATCTCAAAGCTGCATGTTGATTTTTTGATCCAGTGTCGCATCTCCCGTTCGATGGATATCTGGTGTTTGACTCTGGGGCCGTGCCGTGTCTTACCCGGTGGTGGTCGCCGGCTATTGTTCCCTTGAAAGTGTTCGATCTGTGTGAATCGTTCCATTCTCGTGTTTGGTGGCCGATTTTGGATGAGATATCGATTCAATCGATTGATGCTCTCCAAATCTTTGGCGTAAGTGTGGCAGAGACCGAATCCCTATCCATCTAATACAGTCGTTGGAGGTGGCTTTCGGTGGTCGTGATTAGTGTCCCTATGGATTCTGGTGGTCAAGTGTTCTGTTTGTTCCAGTGACAGCTTTAAGTCGTGAATGATGGTGGTTGCTCGTGTTTACGGTGGAGCGACGGTCTGCGGTCCCGGCGATGATTCCCATTCTATAGAGATGGAGACGATTCATTCCTTCGCCACGCATCTCTGTGGTGTTTAGGTCTTCGACACGTTTTGACGGAGAGCGGTGGAGATGGATGTCCCCTTCTTTTTCTTTTTGGGCTAGGAAATTGTGTATGGCCTGGTGGGTCTATGTTGTTTTTGTGTATGGCCTCCAGCTTCTAAAGCTTAATATGGTTATAGTGTTGTATATCTTTCTGGACCAGTTTGGCTTTAATAACATATATTAAAATGACAACAAAAAGAATACAATGAGTAAAGAAAACACACAAGAGAACTATTTAAGAGACTATCCACTATGCAAGGTAACGACTCCAATGGTTCATTACTTTGCATAGTGAATGTCCCTTACATAGTTTTTTGTGTTTTTTTTNAAAAAGTTATGGATATTGGGGTGGGGGGGGGGGGGGGGGGGGAATGGTAGAGTTGGGGAGAAAAATTTGGGAGGAATTTTGGTAGGGGATAGAAATATGAGATAAACTGTGTGTATAGAGTACAAATACCCAAATGTTTTTTTTGTGTTTTCTTTACTCATTGTATTATTTTTGTTACTCAACAACAGCTGGAAGAAAGGTTGTGCTTTTTTAACATTTCTTAACATTGTTACCAAAACAAAAAGGTTGTGTTTTAATCGTTTTCGTCGATCCCATATTTGCTTTTATTTTCTGTTTTTAATTGGTTAGTTTAAATGAATGAAAATACCAATTTTCGTAATGACTATTAACTAGCAACATCGATGGGTTTTTCTATCTTTTATGGCACTATGGAGCAGTAGCGAATCCAGACTGATTTTTAAGTGGGTGCACACAGTGTAAATTTACCAATGAAAAATATGTATATATGAAATTAGGCTGAGAAAAACACTATTTTTTGAAAATACTATGGGTGCATGTGCACCCCCTCTCTCCTTACTAGCTTCGCCCCTGCTATGGAGCATGTATAAATAACTGAAAGTTAGTCTAGTAATTAACTGAAAAATACGAGTTATTCTAAGTATTTTTCTCATACGTATATCCAGAATTTGAAGTTCTATAAGTTTTTAAGTCGTCAACTTTGAACTCCATTTGTTTGTCAAAAAAAAAAACTTTGAACTTCATTTCTTATTCACAGCAATTCCAATTTTAACAAATAAATACAGTAGTTTTTTTTTGAGCAACTAAATACAGTAGTTTATAGTCCGCATAACAACTATTACATTGTGGGGGCCCAACATTCAACCATTTTGATT
Source organism: Erucastrum elatum (assembly GCA_900406325.1). NCBI lineage: Eukaryota > Viridiplantae > Streptophyta > Magnoliopsida > Brassicales > Brassicaceae > Erucastrum > Erucastrum elatum. The sequence goes on along the minus strand of OVBX01001568.1, from coordinate 5,515 downwards.
GATGTCTCCACTAAATACTCCTCGCAATTTACTTGGTAGTCTAATAACAGAAGAACCAGCTATCTATATCTATACTATTAAAGCATATGACTGTTTGTGAACATGCCCTTAAAATTTCAACAAAATTAAAAAGTATTAAATAATTTACAAAACATGGCTTTTTATTAACATTTTTAAGTTAATTATAAAACATGGCTATTTATTTAGTAAAAAATAAAATCGCAGGTCCAAAAAACATTGCTTTTCTATTTATACACTGAATGGACTTTCAATATCTTTAATTCATAGAATACTAATGAAAAAAAATCAATATGTTACTTCATTTTAAAATAAATTAACAAAAAATAATAGGTTAATATATGAATAGTGCACGTACATCAAATTGCATCAAGTTATAAAAAATATTATCAAGCATATGTATTATAAAAAAATATTCTACTCTATATAAAAATTACAAAACATTAAAAATATACATGAATTTGACCCTTGATCACGCAAATTCTTAAAGCTATTATCTATCCAAAAATATCACATCTCTTATTTTCTATATTTGTTATATATGCATAAAATCTTGGAATAAAAAACAAAACTACAAAAGAATATATATTTTAGGATGTTTACTATTAAAAAGAATATCTCAAGCATAACAAATCAGCAAATATTTTCAAATAAATAGCTTCTCATATTTTTTGGTACTCTATTGTGAATCTTCTTTGATTGACAATCAAATATGTCTAACGTAATATATCGTAATCTATCCACCACATCAAACAATTATAAGTATTTCAATTTTTCTAATATATATCTCCGAGAATCTTTCTCAATTATGAACGATATTATCAAAATTTCTTGAGCACTACTTCNTTATGAACGATATTATCAAAACTTCTTGAGCACTACTCTTTCATAATATAAAGGAACCAAACCATCGTAAGCAGTTAACATTTTCGTTTGAGTATGTTAAGCTTTCATATTTTCTTAATCAATTGAATCTCACTATTTTATGTTATTTTGCAAATAATATACTCTTTTTCTATATCGTTTCAGTAACACCAACGTTTTTCGCTTTTAAATCTGGTAAATAGTTCTGTATTAAGTTTGTTTCAGTTTTCATTTGTCTTCTTAGTCGTTTGAATCTCACTGTTTTAATGTTATTTTGCAGATCATATACCACTCCTATATCATTTTAATAACTCTAGCATTTTTCGTTCCTAAATCTGGTAAACAATAATATTTTATGTATGTTCATTTTCAGTTTTCTTTTTAATTNTTTTCTTTTTAATCATCTGAATCTCAATGTCTTTATGTTATTTTGCAGATCATATACCTCTTCTTTTATATCGTTTCCATAAGACTAATATTTTCTGCAATGAATCCGGTAAATAATTGTGGTTTGATTCAATGTTCAAAGGTTTTGTGGTTTAAATACCTAACTTATTTGTGTTAATACATGTATATTTGGAGATCGATACTAATACTTGAGTGTGCGTTTTCCAGTAAGTTACATATTGTTTAGCTCACAGATTTTGGACAATGTTTTGTAGGATGCGTTCACAATCCTTTTTTTGGTAAAAGTGTATTCACAATCTTTTTTTCTCTTTTTTACTTTTCTTCTTATCTTTTTGTTTTTCAGCATATTTATATGGTAAATCTCTATAAATTTAATTTATACTATTTTGTTATGCTTATGATCTATGTTTTTTTCTATTTTTTTCTTAGATTTTGGGCGGAGACGATGGTTTAAACGCTGTAACGAGGAAAATCTAATAGGACCGATTAACGCTCTTGACGCTGCTCTTTGTTCTTAATTGTTACGAGGAGCATGGTGAAGGTGTCCATGATCAGCAAGTCTCTTCTTTATTTATTCGTGTTCATTTTTCAAGAGAGCAAGATTGATAGTTGGTTAAATTATCTTATATATTAAGCTAATTTTAGTTCCTCTGTTTCTCCAGATCAATGAGAAAATGTTTTAGTTCACTACAAGAAATATCGGTATTAATAGCACCCGAAAAATGCTACTATAGAGTTTTCGTAGCGTTTCGAAGAACGCTGTGACAGCCGCAGCTATGGTAGACCCCCTTTATATCATAGCGTATTTCGCGTGTTACAAAAAATTAGAAATATTATAGCATTTATGCTTCGCTAGATTAAATCATTTTAGTAACATCATAATTTTATTACTATATAATATCCTATGACATTTTTCATGTGCCATAACATAATTTTTAATGATATAGGTATAACGCTATAATTAAAAATAAAATAATTTAAAATGTTAAATTAATTTATTAAAATTTAATTAATTAAGAATAGATAATTAAAATAAAATAATTAAAAATAAAATTTCAAGTTAATTCATAAATAAAAAATAAATTTTATTTATTGATTAAAATCAGTATACAATAAAGAACACAGTAACCAAAAACTAATTACAAACATTAAACCAAACCATAACTAACCTAAGGTTTACAAATAAACCCGGTTTACACATAACCTAGTTTCTGAACCAGTTTACACATTAAACCAAAAATCTAATTAAATCTGCAGCTTAATGAACCAAAACCTAATTAACCAAAAATTGATTAAACCTAAAACCTAAATCTAAGCCGCCACTCCCTTCTCGTCGTCGTCCTCTTGTTGCTGCCGTCATCTCTATCAAGCTCCGACGTTGCCGTACCTCCTCCTCCATCAAGCTCTTATGCCTTCACCTTATTGTACCAAGAACAAACAAAAATGAATTTCAAAATACAGAGAGAGGGGGAAACAGAGAGTGCGAGGAGAGAGAGAGAGAGTTGACCAGTGGTGGTGACGACGAGCGTGAAGGCGGTGGTAGCGACCTCGGTAAAAACGGATCTGAGATGTGATTGTGGTTGTAATGACGTGCGGATGGGAGGAGTTAGAGAAGGCGGAGCTCGGATTCGAGGCGA